>CATIWO010627423.1:0-20095 GCA_949673435.1 Macaranga tanarius
CCACTCATATTAAAAAGAAAAGAAAGAGATGAAGAAATGAAGAAAACAATTCCAATCATGATGAATAATAAGAAAAGTTAACAAGAAAACTCCCTTCACCAAGGTGTAGAGAAAGCTTGTCCTTCAATCTTTAAAACCAAATCCTAATCTAATATGAGCAAAAACAAAAACAAGAACTAAAAAGAAGAATAAGATCCAAAAATAAGAACATGAATAAAAATAGAACAACCCCTAAATGAATATGAAATGGTCCTATTTATAGACCTAAAGACCTAGTGAGAAAGGTAATCTAGCCCCTCTCAAACTCTATCTAATTAAAAGATAATAGATAAGTCCCTATCTATCTAATCTTCAACTAAAAATTATCATTTTGTGGGCTGTCACATAAGTCAGACATGGGTGCGCAAGAGATAACTTGTTGCTGATCTTTGTGCAGTGCACGACCATGCTTAATTTTGGCACGGCCGTGCCACCTGTAGCATGGCCAAAAAACACTCTCAGGCACGACCATGCAACAAACAAGCACGGCCATGCTCATCCCCAACGTAGATAAGGCTTTATCTTGAGTCTTTGGCCTATCCAAACTTCAAGGATTGATCCAATCTTCATCCCAATATATCCTACAAAATAAAATATAAAAGAAATTATCTAAAAATAAATAAATCCTACTAATTAAGAAAAAATAACAAAATAAACTAAATTAACTAAAAATTAACTAACTAATGCAACTACTAAACCTAAGATGTAATAAAATAGGGTGCTTAAAATAAGTATTTTTCACACTCATCAATAATGAATTATGTAATAATAACTATTTACCTATTGTAAATACCTTCACAAGCTGAAAAATAATGTGAAAAATAAGTCTAAAGTAGAAGGTTCTATTTCAATGCATTTTTAGTTGAAGAAATGTGGTTGGTGTGCTAACTGTAAGCATAAGGATCACTCAATTAATATAGTGGATTGGATATGAGTATTAATTCGATAGAAATTAGTTATTAAATATTATTTTACTTAGTTAATTACTTGTTTAAATAAATAAAATTAAGATTTTCAAAAACAACTTAATTAAAAAAAGAACTAAAACTAAAATCAAGACTTAAAACAAATCAATTTAACCTAAAAAAAATTAATACGAGTGAAATGTACTAAAACTTTTTCTTTCACTTAGTTCATATATTAACCTAATTTATTATCATAATAATGTAACTCAAATTTCATGTATATGATGCTTACCTATTTAAGCTCTTATAATTATCTCTCAGACAATTATAAGGTTGTTCAATTAAATCAATTGTTAGCTAAAATTTATGGACTCTCACCTTACTAAGTATAATATAACAAATTATTAACTAAACTTAAGCACAAGCTAAAATATGAAATATCAATAATTAATAAGTATCCTTACTCATATTAATGTTAATAGATTTCATTTTAAATTTTAAGTATTAATCTCTTCTCAGTCTCATAACACTTAATAATTTATTCAATCTTAACTTTAAAAACTAAGCATATATATCTCTCAATCTCAATATACTTAAATAAAAATATGATTAAAAGCATTAAAGATAAGAATAAAACCCGTATACAAGAAATTAAAAGTTAAATTATAATAAAAATCACAAGTCAATATATCTTCAAGCTGCTAAAATAACCCTAGCACATAATAAATTTAGTTAGGCATATTCATGATTACAAGAATGCAATTCATAAAAGTTCTTGCAAACATTAAAAGAAAATACAAAAAGAAGATATAAGAAACCTCCTAGACTTATCTTGAAGTCCTTGAATAATTCAACTCCACAAACACAACCTTGTAATTTATGCTAAAACCTAACTAATGAATATGATTTATGTAAATGATAATAGATGTATAGAATGATGATGAATGACCATAGATGCTTCTTTCCACATCCCTAGCCTCCTTTATATAGTGGTAATTCATCCTTATTGAGTTTGAATATGAAAAGGTCTTGAAAAGTGAAATTCTTATGGAATTAGAATTCTTTGGTACACATAAGTTCTTCATTAGCTACATGGTCGTGCAGCTCTTATAATTTTCCTCACTTTTTTATGCTTTGAGGCATGGCCATGCACATGGCAATTCACAATCTTCAACTTTTTCTTGCTTGATGCATGCAGTGCACTTCTGATGATTTTCCTTACTTCTTCATGCTTTAAAGTACGACCATGCACATGGCCGTGCATGATGTCTTCAATTTTTCATTACTTGATTAGGTTTCATTTAAGCTCTAAATCACTACTAATCAACTTCAAACTTGATTAACCTTGCAAAATATGAAAAATCATATAAAAAACATCTATAATTCATATTAATCATATCAAATACATAAACTCTAAATATAGTCCTAAGTAATTATGGATTACATATTACTAATATTAAACATATATAGATAATGGACTCAAAACCTAATCTAATACCTTAACTAAGTTATAATTCTACATAAATTCATAATTACTAAATATAATTTTAATTTAACTTATTTTAGCTAATATTTATCAATTAATCACACAATAATAATTAAAACTAATCAAATAACAACTCAAAATATACCCAAGAATGTATCAAAGCATCATCCTTTTATTTATGTTATTTTTTTTATCATATGTTAACACATGATATCAAAAAGTGCCGCATAACAATAATGGTGAATGATGATAGAAGCTGTTGTGCTGTCACGAGTTGTTCTAATTTTTTTTGTATACTTTTAATTGCAATATCGTTTAGAAGCTATATTAGGTGTAGTTGGCTTATGTGTATGGTAAAGCTTAACTTTGGCAGAAATTAAGGCTCCTTAAGTTATGAATGTTAGTTGTAAACTTTTTTGTACTATAAATATTAGTATTAGAAATGAGAAATGGTGTTGAAATTTTTTTTAGAATTTAGTATGTTTCTTCTTTTGTATTCTTTTCTTTTCTTTCTAATTTTACTAACAATTGGTATCAAAGTAGAAAAAGTTTTTTCTTTGATCCTTGAGAAGCTGTGAGTGAGAGAAAATAAGTTAGAAAGCTCTTCATTAAACCTTAAACACTTAAACAAAAAGAGAGTGTGTGAGATATGGCAACAAGTAGCAGTAGCATCTTAGGCTTTGCTCCTCCTATTTTCATATAAGAGAATTATAATGCTTGGTTTGTTAAAATGTAGGCTTACCTTAAGGGTTTGCTAATATAGGAAGTAGTGGAAAAAGAAATTGAGATTGACCTGCCAGCCAATCCAAATTTGAATCAGATAAAGATTTATGAAGAAAGAGTTTTTATAAAATTCAAAGCTTTGTTATGATTATTGATATAGTTAGGATATAAAAAGGTTTATATAGCATATATGTATTATTGATATAGTTAGAGTAATTTAAAGTAAGAATATGTTGTCATGATTATTTTATGAAATGTTTATTCTCAGTAGTGTATTTGAGTCTAGTATCAGCTAAAGATGCAACTATTATAATTTATTAGCAATTTGATTAAAGTAAATGTTTTGATTTTTAAACAAGTCTATACACTTGTGATATGTACCCTTTTGATTACACCATGATGACTGGTGTCTTATCTTAGTAGTACATGTATATATATTTATCTCAGGAATATTATTTAGGAACTATCTTTGGGACAACGCTTGGTTGTACCTATAGCCTTTGTGGAGTACAATCGTGGCAACTCTCAACTTTAGACCCATTTTAGTAGAAAGAGTTAAGAAAGCTCAAACTCAAGATGCACATTTATGTAAGGTTATTGAGGAGGTAAAAAGTGGGTCACGAGTTGACTTTTCTCTTAGAGAGGCTGGAACTATAATATTTGGAGAAACACTTTGTGTTCCAAATGTTAAAGATTTAAAGTGAGAGATTTTAGAGGAGGCACATTATTCTGCGTACTCAATGCATCTGGGTAGTACCAAGATATATCGTACACTTCAGGAGAGTTATTGGTGGCAGGGTATGATAAGAGATATTGAAGATTATGCAGCAAGATGCTTAGTTTGTCAATAGGTTAAGGTTGAGCATCAACGTCCATCGGGTCTTTTACAACCACTTCCAATTCTAGAGTGGAAATAGGAGCACATCACTATGGATTTTGTAATGGGATTGCCTCATACGCAGTAATGATATGATGCAATATGGGTTATTGTGGATCAGCTAACTAAGTCAGCTCACTTTTTACCGGTCAAAGTGGATTTTTCCTTGGATAAGTTAGCACAAGTTTATGTGAATGAGATAGTAAGACTTCATAGTGCACCAATCTTCATTGTTTCAAATAGAGATCCCAGATTTACATCTAGATTTTGGCCTAGTTTACATCAAGCTATGGGTATAAAGTTTAAGTTTAGTACTTCCTTTCACCCATAAACTAATAGATAATCTGAAAGGACTATTCAAACTTTAAAAGATATGTTATAAGAATGTGTGGTGGAATTTAAAGAAAGTTGGGATAAGCACTTACTGTTAATGGAGTTTTCATACAACAACAGTCACCATGTAAGCCTTGGTATGACACATTATGAAGCACTATATGGAAGGAGATGTAGAACTCTAGTATGTTGGAATGAGGCAGGGAAAAGAAAACTTATGGGACCAGAGATTGTGCAGTTGACCTCTAACAAGATTGATTTAATCCGTAGTAGATTAAAGGCAGCTCAAGACATTCAGAAGAGTTATACTGATTTGAAAAAAAAGGACATTGAGTTTAATGTAGGAGACAAAGTATTCCTGAAGATATCTTTATGGAAGGGTATAATCCGATTTGGAAAGCGTGGGAAGTTGAGTCCTCATTTTATTGGACCATACAAAGTGATTGAAAGAATTGGACCGGTAGAATATCTGTTAGCTTTACCTTTAGAGTTATCTCAGGTGCATGATATTCTCCATGTATCCATATTAAGAAAATATAGAAGTGATCTCTCTCATGTACTGAAGCAGCAGCCAATTGAATTAAGAGAACATTTTACTTATGAAGAAGAGCCTGTAGGGATCCTAGCTAGAGAAGAGAAAGTCTTAAGGAATAAGGTGATTCTATTGGTTAAGATTTTATGGAGTAACCATTCTAAGGAGGAATCCATATAGGAAAGGGAGGAGGATATGCAAGTTAAATATCCTCATTTATTCTCTCCGTAGGTACACTAATTTCGAGGATGAAATTTCTTAAGAGGGAGAGAATTATAATATCCTGCCCTAGAATTGACTGAGTTATAGATATAATTTGGACTATATAGCAATAGAAATAAGTTTGAGGGTTGTTTTAATGCCTAAGGATATTATAGGGGTCTAAATGGATATTTTATTTTAAAAAAAGGAAAAGAGCATTGTAGTTCTTCTCCTCCCCTACGTTTCTTCTGCTTCATATCACCATTGCTATTTTTTCTTTCTTTCTTTCTTCCTCATTTTTCTTTTCTTCTTCTCTACTTCTTCTTCATCAATTTTCTTCTTCCTTTTCACTTAACCATCAATCTTTAAGTTCTAAAACAACAATTCCAAATGTATTTTATCAAATCCAAGATTTATATACATAAATCTTGCTAAGTTTATATATTGAACTTGTCAATTATTGAATTATGCCAAAAATGGATGTTTTGATTGCATTTTTAAGTATTAATGCTTGGATTTATCAAAAACGGACTCCTATAATGTTTAGATTTGTGTTGGGAATCAAATTGGGTTGATTTTTAGTGTTTTTGGCAAAAATATGGGGCTATTTTGCATTTCTGGAATGAACAGGTGATGCCTCAACACTTAGTATTGAGGAGGCACCTCAATGACCTTTTTGGGTCCCGAAACCCTAATTTAAGCTATTTCGAGCCATTTTTTGGGTCCTATAACATATCTTTTAGCTGTAGATTGATTTAATTGAGTAGAATTGAGATATAAGTTGTATTATTATATTTTTGCTTCTGGATGTTAGGAGCAATCTCAACCCCAGCTGTAGAATATAGGCAAGAGCCAGATAGGTAGCCTTTTTCTTCAGCAAGCTCAAGTGAGTGGCTAAACCTGTACTTTACTTTTAAAAATATATGTATAACTATGTTGAAGGATATAAAAAGGTTTATATAGCATATATGTGTTATTGATATAGTTAGAGTAATTTAAAGCAAGAATATGTTGTTATGATTATTTTATGAAATGTTTATTATTAGCAGTGTATTTGAGTATAGTATCAGCTAAAGATGCATCTATTATGATTTATTAGCAATTTGATTAAAGTAAATATTTTGAATTTTAAACAAGTCTATACACTCGTGATATGTACCCTTTTGATTACACCATGATAAATGGTGTCTTATCTCAGCAATATATGTATATATATTTATCTCAGCATTATTATTTAGCAACTGTCTTTGGGACAGTGCTTGGTTGTACCTATAGCATTTGGGGCGTACAATCGGGTGGTTAGCCTTTTAGGGGCAGCTCTGTACATGCGTATGACCAACATTATATATCTATACACTTAGGTTGCCAGCGTCATCATTTTGCCCAATGTGTCAACAATCTACCGTAATCTCTTGGTTATACATTTAATGAGTGTATGGTTTTAAAATCATGATAAATGTTATCTAAATTTATAGCAATTGTAAAGTTACAGTTTTACAATATTTTAATTACAAGCAAGTTGGCTTAGTATTGTATTATCATATTATTTCATTAGTTTATTAATATTTATCAAAATAGTGTTTATACATATTTATATAGTTAAAATAGAAATTAACTAATGTCCCCATTTTATTTTTCTAAAACCACTCACTGAGTATTTTTGTACTCACCCCTTTTTATTTAATATTTTCCAGATCCTTTGGAGTAGAGACTCTAGATTGTAAGGTCCAGATTTGTTCTTCTCTTCCCAAAGTCTAGTGGAGGTTGTGCTAATCACCTTAATATTTTATCTTTGATCATGTATAAGAGAACTTTATTGTGTATTTAGTAAATTTTGTATCCAAACAGTTAAGGATGTATTAAGGGTATTTTGACAAGTATTATATATTAGCATTTTCCATTTACATATTTCTCTTTAGTATTAGCACAACATTTTAGCTAGCCTGTCATGCCTGCTCAGAAGCTAGCGAAGTAGGTGTGACAAGATTGCTACTGATCTTAAGGAGCATATAATCAAATATGTGATCCTTGAGAAGTACCTTGATGAGAAGACCATCTTCCACCTTAATACATCAGGTTGTTTTGTCATTGATGGCCGTCATGGTGATGTTGATCTCACTAAACACAAGATTTGTGCTTCTCTTCCCAAAGTCTAATGAAGGTTGTGCTAATCACCTTAATATTTTATCTTTGATCATGTATAAGAGAACTTTATTGTGTATTTAGTAAATTTTGTATCCAAACAGTTAAGGATATATTAAGGATATTTTGACAAGTATTATATATTAGCATTTTCCATTTACATATTTCTCTTTAGTATTAGCACAACATTTTAGCCAGCCTGTCATGCCTGCTCAGAAGCTAGCGAAGTAGGTGTGACAAGATTGCTACCGATCTTAAGGAGCATGTAATCAAATATGTGATCCTTGAGAAGTACCTTGATGAGAAGACCATCTTCCACCTTAATACATCAAGTTGTTTTGTCATTAATGGTCGTCATGGTGATGTTGATCTTACTAAACACAAAATCATTATTGATACCTACAGTAGTTGGGAAGCTTATGGTGTAGGTGTTTTCTCAAAAAAATACCTAATCAAGGTGTACAAAAGTGGTGCTTATATTGTTAGGCAAGCTTCCAAAAGGCTTGCATCTAATGGTCTTTCTTACAAATGCATTGTCTAGGTCCCCTATGCCATTGTGTGCCTCCATATCAAATTATAGAAGAATAAGACTTAGATGATAAAGATTATGCTATCAGAGGCACTAGAACACTAAAAGACATATACAATGGATGCAATTTTGCCTTGTTAGAACCTGTAAATTTACATAAAGCTCTAAAAATCCCTGAATCAAAGGCTACCATAGAGGATGAGCTTAGGATGATAGAGAAAAATGAAACCTAGATGATTGTAGACAAACTTACTAATAAACATGTGATTACTATGAAGTGAAAATTTAAGAAGCTAAAGTTCAATTCGCAAAAATATTTACCGAAGCATTACAAAAAAGAAGATTTGAAATGCTCAAAGAAGCTAGGAGTTTGTAACAGCTCTTGCATCAAGAATAAGTGATGACATAAGCTATTATGCTATCAAGAGCTATTCTAGATAATTTTTTTATTTCTATTTGTAAAATCTTCTAGAAGTTGTATTAAGTATACTTAGTCGATGTGTAAGGTGGAGTTTAACTTTAGTAGAAATTAAGGCTCCTTAAGTTATGGATGTTAGTTGTAAACTTTTTTGTACTATAAATATCAGTATTATAAATGAAGAATGGTAAGGAGATTTTCCTGGAATTTAGTATGCTCCTCTTATATTCTTTTTTTTCTTTTTGGTTTTACTAATAGTGAATATAAAGAAGAATATGAAGGGAGTCTCTTAATTTTTTCACATTCTGATCGTCCACTTAGACGAGCAAAATCTAAATATCTAATAGAGGAAGAATATTGTGTAGTGTAAACATATATTCTATTAAATTGTCATGAAGTGCAACCTTATATTAGTCCAAACTCGTTTATCCTTTCAAGATCATATAATTTTTAACATTTCTTTATTAAGAGGTTATTAACCAATGTCATTTTTTTATTCTAAGTATTTATGTTGATGAGTTAAGATGACATCAACCAAATATTAGTAACAATATGGAATATCCTAAATACAATCATGTGTGGCTACAACCATCTCCTCAATATATGGCTATAGTCAATCCTTTTAATTATTTACATGGAATATCTTCAAATCCAAAGCTTTGCTACTTATTTACTAGAATAAGAAAACCTGTAGAGCCTCTAGATATATAAATATTTACATATATAGCACGCATGAAAACTTACTGGAAAGGTAGCCTTCCTTTGCCTAAATAAAAGCTTCTAGACCTTGGTTATTAGGTAGAAGCTCCTGGGATCAGCTATGTCCAACAATGTTCTCCAATATTCTAGAAACTTTCCTTGCACACTTAGCCACCTTAGTTATGCTAGGCAGCAAGCAACCTATATTACCATGTATTAACCCTATATAAAACTTAGTCTTAGTGCTTGTAGAAGCATGTCGCCTAAAAATAAGACATATAGATCGTAGGTGTGTCATTTTAATTTGGAGACTTTTAAAGGTTGTTTACTTATGGAAAATAAGGATTGTTTTCTAAAAAATTTTTCTGTTGAAAATAGAAAATGGAATTTTATGTTTAAATGATAAAATTTTCTAAATTTCTCAAAAGAAAACAATTTTCTTATTTTCAAGAATTTTAATAAAACTTGGAAACATAATTTATATTATTTTTCATTGTTTTTTCTTCTTGAAATAAAAGGTGTACTTTCCAATTAGAAAACACGTAAAATAAATAATTAGACCATCATTCGAATCCCACACGAACAATTTTTCCTATTTTTTCAAAATTTTTAAACAAATTCATCTAAAAAATGCTTTTACTTAACATGATTATATAATTCTTATCTTATACTTTAGATATTATTTCATAATATTTTTTATTTTTTAATTTTATTCTATTTTTGTTTTAATGCTAATTAACTCATATTTTCATTTAAAAATTATTTTATATTTTTAATTTAATTTAGAGTGAACTTGAGTTTGAGTTGTAAATTCTTTTATATCTTGTAAATTGATAATTTCATAAATGTATTATTTATTATTTATATTTTGAAGGAATGTATGATTATGTAACAATCAAAAGTGTGGAATTTAAAATTTTTGATTGCATGTAATATTTGCATCAAACACAAAACACATCCTTGCCCATAGATCATATCATATGGCAAATACATAACTAAAAATGCATCAAGGATAATATGATACGTCAACAAACAACCACGTCATGCATTTAAAATATAAGACCTAGCAACTAAGGGTTTGGTAACATTTACAAAACTCTAAGTTAGTAGCACGCTTGAAAGCTTTGGTTGATGTTGATCAACAAGGTCCAAGCTTCCTAAATGTGAAGTCTCTAGCTTGAAACACATAGATTGCACAAGGAATATTTCCAAGAATGGTGAAGCTCTAGCCATAAGCCTCTCCTCTTTGACCCAAGGTTCTTCAAGAACCTCTCCAAGCTTGGATGTATGGAACTAGGAAGTAACCTCTAATGGATGATGGACTTGAAGTTGTAAAACTCTTGTACATCAACGACTTTTTAGTGAAAGCACACAATACTTGTATATGTTTGAATTCTTTACACTTGAAGAAGAAGAAGAAGGAAGTGTCTTCTCTTTTGTAAGAATATCAAAATGCTCTCAAATGTGCAAATGGAGTTGTATGTTGGTTGTCTCTACATACTCTACTAACTATCAACATAAATAATATGATACTAGCTTGAGTATCTCATACTCAAGCCAAATGCATTACCATAGCTTGAGTATCTTATACTCAAGACACATGATACTCAAGCCACATGCATTGCTATAGCTTAAGTGTCTCATACTCAAGCTACATGCATTTGATAAATTGAGTATCTCATACTCTATCTATATGCATGGCTTTGCTTTATAAGTGAGTGGGTGGTGTTTAGTTACATATATAATTTTAGCCTTAATATCATTAACACTTAATGGATTTGGGCTAAGGTTATGAGCATATGGATCTACACTTAGAGAAGGCCCATTCTATATCAATAAATAACATATGGCCTAATTTAAACTTTTTAAATAAAGCCCATGCATAAGTCCATTATAAGTCCATCTTTATCAATATTTAATATCCGCCCATATAGAAATACATTAGGAGACAAATATTAATCTAGTCCTTAAACTTAATATCACATATTAAATCAAGTCCAAATTAATATTTATTTCAATTGCTATTAAGTCCCATTCTTTGAATTTAGATTTCGGGATATGTTAGATCCCCGCAAATATGCAAATCCAATTTAATTAATTATCTGAACTCTTTAATCAATAATTAAATTAATATTAGTCTTCACAAGTGCAACCCTTGTATATGTAACTTACTAGGTTCAAGCCTAAATGGAAATGGAAAATAATATTAACACTTAATATTATGGAAATACCTTTCCATACTAAATGTGAAAATCTCAATTAATCACATTTAGTTCCTATAAGTCGTGAGTGACCCCTAACATAGATGTTATGACTACCCAATTAGAAATGAATGCTTTATGTAGATCTACGAGAACCACATAATACAATTATAGTGCACTAAATGTCCCTTCATTACAAGATTCCGATATTGGCTAGAGTCACAGTTTAGTCAAACTCTAATTGCCTTAATCATATGACATCATCTTAAATTCAATTCTCAATAAAACATGACTGCTATTGGAAACTCTTTTCTAGCACCGAAACTTTTTTTGGGTAAATCAAGTTTGACCTGGCCAAGTACTTATTCATCAAGAATAACTTAGATAGCATAGAATCTTATCCCGGTTCATTCCAGGTAATAAATTTCATCTTGGCCGATCACTCATCCCTACATATAACCAATTAGAGCCACCACACGCCATATACCCATACGTGGCTAGCACGGCTATGTAAGCGGTTATAAACTCTAACCAACCATATATGGATGACCGTATCACCTCAGGTCAAAGGACCATATGCACCTTTATGTCCAAGATTATGATTGTTGACTTAAGTGAATATCCATACAATCACAAATCTTACGTCACAATTCGATCCACTCATCACATGAGTATCCACATGTCTATTCCGATATCTCATATCAAGTAGTATAAGACTTACTACCACCCACTATCAATATCACATACTGATCAAGGAAAATAGATAGATGTGATAGTCTAGGGATTAATACTACCTGTATATTAATCCAACGACTATGAATATTTATAGTACATGTACTAAATAAGTTTGTCACTTATATTATTGACTCTTGATAATAAACTTATCTAACATTATGCTAAAGGTAAATATTCAAATAAATAAATATTTTATTCTAAATGAATATTTTATTGCCATAGGGATAAATATACAATGTCTACATACAATAATGGCCCTAGGGCACATCTATACTAACATTCTCCCACTTGCACTAGTACCATTCGCTACAATATCTAATACCCATCTTCTCAAGATGGTTGTCTAACCGTAGCTATGTAATCACCTTAGTGAGTGGATCAGCCATATTGTTGGCTAAAGCTACCTTTTGCATGAGCACATCACCCTTTCCAATAAGTTCTCTGATAACATGATAGCGCCTTTTGATGTGTTTGGATTTCTAGTGAGACTTCTTTTGCTTCACCAAAGCAATGGCTCCATTATTATTGCAGAAGAGAGGTACTGCCGACTCAATTAAAGGAACAACTCTTAGTTCGGTGATGAACTTTTTAATCCAAATAGCTTTTTTAGCAGCATCCGATGCAGCTATGTACTCGTCCTCTATAATGGAATCAGCAGTGATACTTTGCTTGGAACTCTTCTAGCTCACTGCACCTCTATTACAGGTGAAGATAAACCCGGAGATAGACTTTATATCATTCACATTTGACTGGAAGTCAGAATCTGTGAAGCCCGTAAGCTATAAGTCACCTCCTCCATAAGTCAAGACTAAATCCTTAGTTCTTCTAAAGTACTTAAGGATAGCCTTAACTGCCACCCAATGCTTTAAGCCTGGGTTAGATTAAAACCTGCTAGTCACACTAACAACATAGGCAATATCTGGCCTAGTACACAACATAGCATATATTAGGCTTCCTATAGCCGAAGCATAAGGAACTTTGGCCATCTCCACCATTTCCTCAGATATTTTGGATGACATCGTCTTGGAAAGGTGGATACCATGCCTAAATGGTAACAATCCTCTCTTGGAATCAAGCATGTTGAACCTCTTCAATACCTTTTCTAAGTAAAGTCTTTAAGATAAACCTATTATTCTCTTCGATTTATCTTTATAGACCCAAATTCTGAGAATATATATAGCCTCTCCTAAGTCTTTCATTGAGAAGGTCTTAGACAACTATACTTTCATAGAAGTCATCATACTGACGTCATTCCTAATCAGAAGTATGTCATCAATATACAAGACTAGGAAAGTGAGCTAGCTCTCACTAACCTTCTCGTAAACATATAGTTCATCCTCATTCTTAATGAAACTATAACAACAAATAGCCTCATCGAAATGATGGTTCCAACTCCTCAAACCTTGCTTTAGACCATAAATAGATCTATGAAGTTTGCACACTTTCGAGCTTTTCTCAAAACCCTTGGGTTGCTCCATGAAAATGTCTTCCTCAATATAACCATTAAGAAAGGCAGTTTTGACATCCATTTGCCAAACCTCATAATCATAGTGTGCGGCTATGGCAAGAAAAATCCGAATGGATTTAAGCATGGCTACCAGTGATAAAGTCTTATCATAGTCAACTCCTTGCCTTTGACGAAACCCTTTCGCCATAAGCCTAGCTTTGAAGGTCTCTACCTTCCCATCTACATTAGTCTTTCCCTTGAAGATCTATTTACACCTAATAGGTGCAATACTTTCAGGTGGATCAATAAGTGTCTAGACTTGGTTAGCATATATGGAATCCATCTCAATTATCATTGCTTCAAGCCATTTTGAAGAATTTTTATCATATAAAGCTTCCTCATATGCAGTAGGATCATCAACATGAATGCTTTCTTGATGAATATACAACTCTTGCATATCATGGAGAAAATCGTATCTCTCTAGAGAATGAGATACCTTACTAGTCCTTCTCAGAGTCGGTGTGATAACATTCTCAATTAGAATTAGTTCTTTGGGTTGATCAATGTCCATTTGATCAATTTGTTGGGCTTCTTTAGATGACTCTTCATCTAACATTATCTTCTTTCCTTTGCCACCTTCTTTAAGAAACTCTTTCTTAAAGAATATAGCATCTCTGCTTACAACAATAACTTATTTAGCAGGAAGATAAAAGCAAAACTATCTTTAGGATATCCAACAAACCTTCCTTTAATCGATTTCGCATCCAGCTTGTCCGATTTCAGCTTTTTTATAAAAGTCGGGCACCCCTAAATCTTAATATGTTTAAGACTTGGTGCCTTACCATTCCATATCTCATATGGTATGGTAGAGATAGACTTGGATGGAGCACGATTAAGGATGTGGTAGGCCGTTTGGAGTACGAAATCCCAAAGTGATATGGGAAGATCAGTGTAGTTCTTTATAGAATGTACCATATCCAATAAGGTACGGTTACGCCTCTCAGATACACCATTCAACTGTGGTGTTCTGAGTGGTATGAGCTGTGATATAATGCCATATTCCCTAAGGAACTCAATGAACTTAGTACTTAAGTATTCACCTCCTCGATCCGATCGAAGAGTTTTAATACTCTTCCCGATTTGGTTCTCTATTTGGGCATTGAACTCCTTGAACTTTTTAAAGGATTCACTTTTGTTCTTTATAAGAAACAAGTGCCCATACCTTGATAGATCATCTACAAAGGTAATGAAGTAGAAGAAGCCACCTCTAGCCATTTTCCTAAATGGCCCACAAACATCACTATGTATGATTTCCAACATATTATTGGCTTTTGCCATTTGTCCAACAAATGGTGATTTAGTCATCTTGCCTTGAAGACAAGCCTCACAAGTTGGATTAGATATGGATTTAAGATTGCTTAAGATTCCCATCCTTTCTAACTTCATGATCTTATCCTCCGTAATATGACATAATCTCAAGTGCCATAGATATTTAGAGTTAGAGGTATGTTCAATTAACATTGTATTCACATTAGATTGAGGCTTAATTTTATTAGACATATTATCAAGAAAATATAATCCATGTATCACATAACCTATGCCAATAAATTCATTTCCAAAATAAATTTTACATACATCTCTACCAAAAAGGAATTCATAACCCTTACTAGTCAAACTAGAGATAGAGATAATGTTTTTAATGGCATTAGGAACATACAATAATTTATCCAATAATAAAATATGATCAAGCAAATCAATAGAAGTGGATCCTATAGCCTTGGTCGTAATACTTGCTCTATTTCTAAGCTTTAAGGTCACTTCATTGGGCCTCAACCTTCTCTCATTTGCTAGATTCTGCAAGGATAAACAAGTGTGAGAATTAGCACCGGTATCCAATACCCATGAATTAGATGAGCCCTTAGAATATTTAGAAGTAAATAAACTAGAGAAAGTCTTACCTTCTCCATCCTCACCTTTTTTCTTAGTCTTGAGAGACTTAAGGTACTTGGGACAATTTCTCTTCTAATGTCCCTCTCTTTGGCAGTGAAAACACTTTCCTTTGCCCTTGTCCTCCCTCATGGTGGCCTTGCCCTTGTTCTTGGTTATCCCTCATGTGGGCTTGACAACACTTGTCTTGCCCTTGTTCTTCTTATTGGCCTTCTTCTTAGTCCTACTAGAAGAGGTAATAAGTGCAACCTCTTTCCCTTTACTCTCTTGGATAGCCTTTTGGGCCATCACAAGCATATTTAATAATTACGCAAGAGTGTACTCGATTTTGTTTATGTGGAAGTTGGAGATGGTTTGCCCAAATGATTCGGGAAGGGATTGGAGGATCATATCCAATTGGAGGTGGAAGTTCATTATTAATTCTAGACTCTCTAGCTCCTCCATTGATCTAATCATAGAGTTCACATGGGCTCCAACGTCCTCTCCCTCTCTTATTTTAGCACGAAAAAGCCGCTTAGATATCTCATACCTAGCAGTCTTACTATGCTCACCAAACAACTCTTATAGGTGTAGTAGGATTTCTTTGGCACTTGTGTACTTTTCATGTTGTCGATGTAACTTGGTGGTCATGGAAGCCCATATTATATAACGTGCTTGCATATCATCATCCTTCCATTTAATAAGAGTTTCATGTTCCTCTTGTGAAACATTTTCAGGAAGGGATCTGGGTAGGATTTTCTCTATCACATAGAGTATTTTTTTGGAAGCTAAAACAATTTTTAGATTCCTAACCCAATCAATAAAGTTAGGGTCCATGAGCCTATTATTGTCGAGTATGATTGATAGTAGGTTTGAAGGTCTCATATTATCAATTTCTGCAAAAGGTAACAATATTGATTAGTTGTAGTCATTATAATCACTATTAGATTTAGTCTTTAATCATAATACCCTCCCACTAACTTGGTGAATCCTACACTTCTAAGTAGGAAATATAAATCCCTTGTTGGATGGATTTCTAGTAGGTAATAGAGTTCTTAATGGGCCACCAATATCCCTCAGGTACATATTGCCATTCTTGGAATATTAGTTCTTATTAAGTGGACAACTCTTGTCCATCACATCTCATGTGAGGTTCCATTAATCTGGCTCTTAATGTTACAGGCCTCAGGTACGCATTGCCATTCTTGGCCTTTGGCATTAATTAGGTCCATACCATTAGATCAATAAAGTGTATGGATTTGAACACTATAAACCTCAGGTACACCTATTTGCCATTCTTGGCCCTTAGTGTATCCATACACCCACAATATTTCATGCTTAACAATAACACTACATGAGTCTCTTGGGCCTTATATACACTCCTATGTATCCATAGCCAATATACATAAGCCCAAAATCGTGCAAGTTATTGCTCCAATGGAGAGCCTAGACCTAAATTTAGTTGGAAGATTTTTGGGTCAATTTATAAATTAAGGTCTCACTTTGCACATTAGCCATTTTACAATATACATATCTCATACATACATTGCATGCCAACATACATCCATATATATGCATATCACATACATATATAGCATGCATCAACATACATATCTCATATATACATTGAACATGCATAATGGTAAGGAGTGATCATGGACTTTTCTTAATCCTATTCTAATACTTAGAATATTTACAAGCGGGCCTAGCCCAAGAAAAGTCTTCATTCTATGAGCCTCCTTGGTCACCATCATTATGGGCCTTGCCTTCAAGCCTCCAAAGTTGAACGGGCCTCTAATTGAACTCTTCAATGTTACATTCAATCCTTGGTATACCAAGGCAAATAATTTACATTATAATCCTATACAACTAACACTAAATTACATAACCATAATAATAAACTTAATTATTATTACAAGCCAAAAATGTAAACAAAGTCCATGATCAATCTTTGCATGAATGACAAGCATACATTCAATAAAATTACAACTATTGCATGTTATTTAATGTAGCAAGTCAAGCATATATATGTATAATATTTTCCAAGATGCATCATGTAAGTATTTTGCACTAAAGGACACCCCCGAACATCAATCACATTGATGGAACAGCCTTGTACATGGGCCATGTGTGCCTGTACACGGCCATGTATGCATTCTGGCTTCTAGAACAGCATGATACACGACCATGTCTACATGTGCACGGCCGTGTATCGCCTATGAAAAATAGGTAGAATACTATACAGCCATGTACATGGCCGTGCGCCCTCTACACTAGGGGTCGCCACGGGCTGGTTTCGGCTCAGAACTGAACCGAAATGGGACCAGTCAAACCTAAAACTAGGTTGAACCGGCTCGGAACCTTGGGAGGACTGGTTCAGGGCCAGTTCCTCCCCATATGGAACTATGAATCGATGGTTCCAAACCAGAATATATATATATTGCTTAATTAGTTTTTTTTATATATATATATATATATATATATATATATATATATATATATATGTATACATCAATTAGTCAATTACTTAATTAGTTAACACACACACACACACACACACGCACACACACACACACACACACACACACACATCTATATATATATATATATATATATATAAAATTAATTCATGCCTAAACTATACATATAATTTATTTTAATTAAAAAATATTTTTTTAATTTTTTTGAAAAAGTCGAACTATATATATATATATATACACACACACACACACACACATATAAACTTAATTCATGCCTAAATTATACATATAATGTATTTTAATTAAAAAATATTTTTTTAATTTTTTGAAAACGTCAAACCGGAACTGGCCCAGAACCAGGGTTAGGCCGGTTTTGGTTCGGTTCCACTACCGGCGGTTCCAAACCAGAACTGCCCGGTTCACGAACCGTGGCCACCCCTACTCTACACACACTACACCAAATGATGCTCATTGATGCAACACTTGTAACCAACACCATTTTTAATCACAACACTTGCGATTAACATCATTTTAGCATGTAATGCAACTCACAAATCAACCAAATGGTCACAACACTTGCAACCATTCACATGGTTAATCATAGCAACTTGTAAATATCAATATGTATAATCACAACACTTGTAATTATCAATATTTTTAGCATATAAATCATATGATAGATGGCTTTGATACCACTTAAAGGAATGTGTGATTATGTAACAATCAAAAGTGCAGAATTTAAAATTTTTTATTGCATGCAACATTTGCATCAAATACAAAATACATCCATGCCCATAGATCATATCACATAGAAAATACATAACTAAATATGCATCAAGGACAACAAGATACATCAATAAATAACCAAGTCATGCATTCAAAATATAAGACCTAGCAATTATAAGTTCGGTAACACTTCCAAAACTCTAAGTTAGTAGCAGGCTTGAAAAGCTTTGGTTGATGTTGATCTACAAGCTCCAAGCTCCCCAAATGTGAAGCCTCTAGCTTGAAACACATGGATTGCACAAGGAAGATTTCCAAGGATGGTGAAGCTCTAGCCATAAGCCTCTCCTCTTTGACCTAAGGTTCCTGCAAGAACCTTTCCAAGCTTGGATGTATGGAACTAGGAAGCAACCTCTAATGGATGATGGACTTGAAGTTGTACAACTCTTGTACACCAATGGCTTTTTAGTAGAAAGCACACAATACTTGTGTATGTTTGAATTCTCTATACTTGAAGAAGAAAAAGAAGGAAGAAGACACTCTCAATCCTTTTCTCTCTTTTGTAAGAATATCAAAATGCTCTCAAATGTACAAAAGGAGTTGTGTGTTGGTTGTCTCTACACACTCCACTAACTATCAATATAAATAATATGATAATAGCTTGAGTATCTCATACTCAAGCCACATGCATTGCCATAGCTTGAGTGTTTCACGCTTAAGCCACATGCATTGCTATAGCTTGAGTGTCTCACACTCGAGCTACATGCATTTGATAGATTGAGTATCTCATACTCTATCTATATGTATGGCTTTGCTTTATAAGTGAGTGGGTGGTGTTTGGCTACATGGATAACCTTCGCCTTTATATCATTAACACTTAATGGATATGGGCTAAGGTTATGGGTATATGGGCTTCTCCACACTTAGAGAAGGCCCACTCCATACCAATAGATAACATATGGGCTAATTTAAACTCTTTTAAATAAGCCCATGCATAAGTCCATTATAAGTCTATCTTTATCAAAATACAAGGTCCATCTCATGGCCCATATAGAAATACATTAGGAGGCAAATATTAATCTAGTCCTTGAACTTAATATCACATATTAAATAAAGTCCAAATTGATATTTATTTAATTGCTATTAAGTCCCATTCTTTGAATTTAGATTTCTGGATATGCTAGATCCCTGCAAATGCGTAAATCCAATTCAATTAATTAATTAAACTCTTTAATCAATAATCAAATTAATATTAGTCTTTCAAGTGCAACCCTTATATGTGTGACTTACTAGGTTTAAGTCTAAATATCAATGGGAAATAATATTAACACTTAATATTATAGAAACACCTTTCCATACTAAATGTGAAAATCCCAATTAATCACATTTAGTTCCCATAAGTCGTGAGTGACCCCTATCATAGATGTCACGACTACCCAATTAGAATTGAATGCTTTATGTAGATCCACAAGAACCACAGAACATAATTACCGTGCACTAAATGTCCCTTCATTACAATATCCCGATTGTGGCTAGAGTCACGGTTTAGTAAAACTCTAATTGCCTCAATCATATGACCTCATCTTAAGTTTAATTCTTGATAAAACAAGACTTCTACTAGAAACTCTTTCTAGCACCGAAACTCTTTTTGGGTAAGTCAAGTTTGACCTGGCCAGGTACTTATTCATCAAGAATAACT
>CATIWO010627447.1:0-2500 GCA_949673435.1 Macaranga tanarius
TACCCATATATTAATCCAATGACTATGAACATTTATAGCATATGTACCAAATGAGTTTGTCACTCATATTATCAACTCTTGATAATAAACTCATTCAACATAATACTAAGGGTAAATACTCAAATAAATAAACACTTTGATTTAAATAAATATTTTATTGCCATGGAGATAAATATACAATGTCTACATACAATAATGGCCCTAGGGCACATCTATACTAACAAAGAATTCAATACAGAAAGTATCTACACAATTGAGAAATAAAAAAAACAGAAAGATTT
Source organism: Macaranga tanarius (assembly GCA_949673435.1). NCBI lineage: Eukaryota > Viridiplantae > Streptophyta > Magnoliopsida > Malpighiales > Euphorbiaceae > Macaranga > Macaranga tanarius. The sequence continues at coordinate 282 of CATIWO010627447.1, forward strand.
ATTTGAATCCCAAATCCAAGGCCACAAAATATGTACTTAATAATGAAGCTATGCACAATCAACAAAGCTCAGGTAGGACTATTAATAAAAGCAAATAAGTAATGAAGATATACTAGCGTCTGGATGCATAGACCAGCCCCACCTATGGTTATGTTGTTTGGTAGATCAAAAGAAGGATGTGTACTCTCATATGAAATTTCCTTGTCAGTAGGGTTGAAATAACATCTGATCATCTTCAACTAACCAATTTAATACATTATGGAAACTAATGACTTGAGTTTGGTGTTGTCAGGCATTCCACAAATAAAGCAACAATGCCGAAATGTATAGTTTCACTTGAAAGAGAAAAAGAAAAGTCCTCGATATACATATCAGGTTCTCAACTTCCAATACTAAAAGTGTTAGTGACTCAATGGTAGATTAATATGTAAAAAGAGAAAACCATATCAGAATTGGAATTAAATGCACATATATAAATATAAATGCATACCATATCTTGACAAATTCATAATTCAAATGTAGTTAGCCATCTCAAATCAATGATGTTCTTAACCCACTTACATGATATATCGATAACTTATAACTTTTCTAATATACGCATTCCCATACCCCTTTTTTGGAAGTCTAAAGAATTCAATTCAACTGGTATTTTGTAGAGTCAAATTCTCATGTTTGGAAAGCTCGTAGCTGCTAGAATGCAATTCTTTCAACTCATAATTTCTGAGCATTTTGAAACAAATGAGATGATGCCAAGAATAAAATAATTCTGCAAGAATTAAATTCAATTTAATTCTTGTGCATGATTTATTCCAAAACAGACTTCCCATTCAGATTCCACATCCATTAACCTAAACATTGGGGTAATGAACACGCTAACAAGTATTATAATGAAAGCTTCCCGATCTTATATTTTATAGTAGCATCCAGAAAAAACACCTTAATTCTTGTGTTGAGATTTAAAAACAAAAAAGGAAAAATAACGCACTAAAAAAAATTGAAACCACAAGCAACTAAAATGAGGACTCTGCCAAATTTTGTTGCTGATTTCATGGCAAGTTATGCCCAAGGCCTTCATCTGGGGTGCCACAAGTTGGTTAATCCTACTGCAGATTTGTTATCATAGCTTTCGCATGATAGGATGGGGATAAGTTACAATAGGTTGATGGTTATGTAGTCTGTTTCAGTTGTAATTTGACCCCTTAAAACCACATCAGCACTGTTGAATCCTTTTTAATACTGTCAATTCAAGCCGTTAGTATAGGGGCAAAAATCACAGCTAAAACTTATTTTTGTGCAAAAATGGTCCAAAAAAAATGCAAGGGGCATATGTGCTCCTGAGCATAAATATTAGGGGCTAAAATGCACTTTTTCCAAAAGTAGAGGGGCAAAAATCACAACTAAAACTTGTTTTTGTGCGAAAATAGTCCAAAAAAACGTAAGGGGTATATGTGCTCCTGAGCATAAACATTAGGGGCTAAAATATACTTTTTCACTTTTAACACCGTCAATTGAAGCCGTTAGCAGAGGGGCTAAAATCACAGCTGAAACTTGTTTTTGTGCTAAAATGCTCCAAAAAAAACATAAGGGGCATATGTGCTCCTGAGCATAAACATTAGGGGCTAAAATGCACCTTTGCCCATAAATATATATATTCGTCCAAAAAAAAATTAGAATAAGTTGACTTTTCATAAAACTATTTTCCACGACCAATATCAGGTATAAATATTATTATATATTTTAAGAAATGATAGTTACATGCTATATATATATATATATATATGTCACGACCCAAAATGGGTACATGACCGATACGTGAGATATAGAACATTAAACCTCCACATCTAACGTAAACCTAAAATAATAATTGAAACCACATCACACAATAATAAAATCACTATATGCATACATAAATAATATATCAATTAGAAAACTATCATACCAAAAATACTATCATAAAATCAACGTCTGACATTAATACATGACAGCAAATATGACCCTATGTTACTGCGGAATCTAGATTAGATACATGTCCAAAATATAATAAAAATTACATTGATTACTTGAGGAGAACAAAAGGGGCAGTCCTAAATGATCAAGACTGAGAAGGAGGTTGCTGACCTGAAAAAATAATTGAGGGGAGTCATACCTCACTGAGTAAGTTAAATATCAATCATAAGTTATCAATAGGGAATAATTAACATAATAAAATATCTGCAAGG
>CATIWO010627447.1:5000-21533 GCA_949673435.1 Macaranga tanarius
TTGGTATTTCTATTTTAATCCATCATTAAAATAAAAATTATGTATTAGTTTCTATACATTAAAGACCCATATCCTTTAGATATATCAAAATTTAAAATTATCCAAACTCAATTGATCACTTTTAAATGGGTTTAACCTTATATGATAGTTCACAATATATGATTATTCATATATAAAGCCAATATTAGATTAAGAATCCAACACAATCATGCAACTCAATAGATATTTGTGAGTATAAGTATAAAGATTGATGAAGGTAGCAACTATAATAATTGGGAAAAGGTGATTGCGAACAGTTTCAAGCACCTAATGAACTTAGAAGAAGTGTCTCAATATCAAATTATAGAAGAAGAAGACTCAAATGATGAAGATTATATTGTTAAAGGCTTCAAAATGGTGGAAGATATATATAACAAATGCCATTTAGCTTTGACAAAACCAATTAATCTAGAAGAAGCTTTGAGAATCCCTAAATCAAAGGTTTCCATGGAGGAGGAGCTTAGGGTAGTAGAGAAAAATAAAGCTTGGAGGCTTATAGACAAACCAATTGACAAACATGTAATTAATGTGAAGTGGAAAGTTAAGATGAAGATCAATTGGCAGAAATATTTACCAAGGCACTATAAAAAGGAAGATTTGAAATGCTCGAAGAAACTACGGGTCATCAACAACACTAGCATCAAGGAGGAATGTTGACAACAATAAAGCCCTTGTGATGCTACGTGCTGTTAGGTTAGACTTTTGCTTTGATATTTTGTATTTTGTAATGATTATAATATGTGTAAACTACTGTAAAGTGCTCAAGTTTTGTGCAGAAGATTTGTATAAGTTAGAAATTTGTGATGGAGATTAAAGTAAGGTAAGCAAACTTACTTAAATTAAGGAAAGTTCAGTAAGTTGTCTTGTACACTTCTTGATGTATAAATATGTACAAAATGACTGATGAGTTTAAGCCTTTTTCCAACAGAAAATGTGTTCATTTCATCCTATTTCATTGCAAATGGCTTTGGGGATAAAAAAACAACTCTTAGTGTAGGTTGGGACTGCTTAGCTATTGCCTGCAGAAGCACCTCCTTGCCGGCCTTCAACATCGTCTTTGCTTTCCTTTAAGCTTAACCCAAACTCTCTCCTTAATGAGCTGAAAAATCTCTAAAATTTTTTATTAAGTGCTTATTGATAAATTAATTATAATCATAAAGGCATTTTGTTTTCAATTTATAAAGCAGTTTAAGTATTGTTTAGTGCTTTTTCATGTGTATTTTATTACTACGTGCTATATTTTTATTAGTTCGGATTAGTTCAGATTGTCATTTTGTTTATGTCAAATTTAATGCAGTCAAAATCACCATGGTTTTTTTAAATGACATGTGGTGTCTCTGTGCCGTGTATGTGTGTTTATTATTCAATATATATATATGATTACAAAAATTAATGATACTCATAATATCCTTTTATTAATTATTTTTTAATAAAAAATTACATCTATATTTATAATTAATTGATTCTTATTATTTGATTTTTAGTGAATTATATCTTAATTTATTTTCTTCCTATTTTATCAGTATTTTTTTAAAAAAAAAACTTTAATTTGGTATAGAAAACTTTGTCAGCACCCTTGATAAGATGCCTTATCAATTATTTGAATAACAAAATATATATATACATCTCCCTGACCAGCTGTGTGAGCAATGAGCATGTGCGTTATATAATTTTAATTGATAAACAAAACACATCTCCAACTATTTATTAGACAAAGTAGTAGTTGCTCTTATTCAAACTTTTATAGTTTCTCCAATCACTTCAAGTATTGGATGAGTTTATACACAGAATTGCTTTTCAAGATAGAAACTTCATTTATTTATTTATTTTAAGTGTTTCAAATTTTGTGAAAAAAGAAAAGTGGTAGAAGAGATGGCAATTGGAAATCCATTTTTCATTATTTATTAGCATAAATTACGATATCAAGAAAAATGTGTTGATAACAAAAAAAAATTCAGTATTTATCAATTATTTGGACAAAGACACCATAGACAACTTTTAAAAAAAGTTAATAATCTTTTTACTCAATTTTCATTTTTTTTAACATGTATTCTTTTTTTTATCATTATTTTCTTAATTATGTACATATTAGAAAGATTTGAAATGTGTATAGGAAATTTTTTTAAAAAAAGTTGTAATTTTTGAAATTAAAAACTCAGTCTAAGTGTGTAATGAACCACAAAATTTAGTATAATTTTTTAATTAAAAATTTAAAAATAAATTATTTTATCATCATAATATAAAAAGCACCCAAATGTGTTTTAATACAAGATATTAATGAAAAAATAAATAAATAAAGTTAAAATATTGATAAAATTAAAACTAAAGAATGAAAAAAAAAAAAGATATAAATTATATAAATCTTAGAAAGACAAATATAATTTACTCATTTATGAAAGAGTTCAACCTTAGTAGGGATCCAGCCCATGTTCTCTTCTTGTTTCTCCAGCGGAAGAAAGTGTATGAAAATTTGATAAAGATTTTTTGGTTGTTCGTTTGAGAAAACACATAGTAGTAGTAATAGTGTGTGAAGGATGGTATGTGAATAATATTACAATTCAGATCTCAATCCACAAACAAAGTAAAAGATAGCCATGGTTTTGACTGTCTGTGACCTTGTGTGTGTTTTGTGTTTTATGCTATTCAAAAAAAAAAAAAAGTAAAAGAAGGCGTGTGATTCATCACAAGCATACAATACATACGTGCAACCAATCAAAAACATATCAAAAGGAAATATAAATAAAAATAAAATTAGTCCCCACATCTCTCAACTGTCAAACAAAGCGTTTTCTCTGGCATAGGACAGTGAAGGTGTTAGGATGTTCCCAACTAAGCCCTTCCCTCCATTCTGTGGGTCTGATATCTATTTTATAAAGAGAAGGAATGGGAGAAGAATGGTGATCGTCCAGTAGAGAGAATGGCATCCACTTTAGCTTCTCACAACCAATTATCTTAAGGTACTCAAGAGAATTGCAAATCAATTTGCAACTACAAATGCTCTTCAGTTTTGGCAACTTCATCAATCCAAACCTCCTTAATTTTGGGAGACACAAGGACCCAACATTATTGTTATTATTATTATTGTGAATGCCACTGTAGTTTTGGGTTTCTTCCATCACTATTATCTCCTCTATACTCCCACAATCCTCCACTCTAATCTCCTCCAGGTTTTGAAGGTTTGACAGCACCCAACAAGGGAACAGCTTCTTCAGACTTGGACATTTAATTATCTCTATATTTTCAAGATGGGAAAAGGTACCTGAATTAGGAGCGGACAATACTAGTACTGGTGGAACAGTAACACTACTACTTCCTTCGCTGCTAGCCTTGAAGTCCTCTGGGAAGAAGAAAAGCAAGCAATATTCTATCCCATCACATTTTTCAACTTTCAAGTATCTCAATGTAGTTGCCTTCTCCAACATAAATCTTCTTCTAACATGGCAGTCTATAATCGCCAGACCATCAATATTTCCTGGAAGAACTAAGGCGGCTTCTTCCCAGCTTATGCTGCAGCCTATCAATTCTATTTGCATTTGTCCTCTATATTCAAAACAATTGTTGATTTCTCCAACTGTGCATTTGTATTTCATTAGCTGCTGCTGCTGCTGAATGCCTTTCAAGGACATGGTCCACTTAATCAATTCATCAACATTCTGGAAACAGCATCCCAAAGCTTCCAACTTTCTCAAACACATTATGTCGTCCACTTCAACTGTTACATCAACATTCAGAACTTGCAGACGGCAAAGCTTTCGTAATAACCCTCGTGGCAACTCTACTTCTGTTCCCATCAGATCAATGTATCTGAGATTAGATAGCAGTTCCACTCCTTGAGGCAATTCTTCAATTCCGCTCCAACAGAGATCCAACTTCTTCAACCCTGTAAGCTCTGCTAATGATGGCACTTCCTTTAGGTCTCCACAGCAACTCAGTAAGAGAGCACCCAGATTCACCAAATGAGAGATAGAAAGTGGCAATTTTTCAATACCAGAACCCGAAAGATCAAGGACATTGAGGCTGTGCATACGCTCCAAAAAAGAATCTGGAATCTGTTTCAATTCCCAATTTCCATGTAGCAATAGCGTTAATAGGTTAGGACAGCATGGCGAAAGGTTGGGAGGAATTTCCTTAATACAAGTGTTAACTAATGAAACTCTCACGAGATCTTCACTCCAACTCTCTTCATCTGGTAATTCTTCTACCTCTTCCCCACATTTAACTATAGCCGGTGAACTCTCTTCCATTAGTTGAACAGCCATATGCCTCATTGACCTATTGATCTTTAACACAGAACCATCATAAGATATCAAGCAGACATCTTCAAGTCTATTAAGCACAGTATAGCCCTCATTTAACTCTTCTTGCCTGCTCTTCTTCTCTTTGATTATTCCCTCAACTATCAAATACTCAATCAATGCATCTTTCCCAATATCATAATCATGTGGAAATAATGCACAATATAAAAAGCACTGTTGCAATGATGAATCACTCAAATTAGCATAGCTCCGTCTTAATTTTTTGAATAATTCCATGCTCTCCAGCCTCTGTATTGCTCCTTTCAAATTCACCAATGCATTCCTCCATTCACTTATGTCACCTACTCCCCTCATATTCCTTGCCATCATTTCAGTTCCCAATGGCAATCCCCCACATTCTTCTACAATGGATTCTGCAATCCCTTTTATTTCTGGATTGAGTACCGTTTCATTCCCTAATTCTTTCAGGAACAATTTCCATGCTTCCTTTGTAGTAAGCGGTTCTATTTTAACATTCTCCTGGCAGCCAAACTTTCGGCACACATCCAAAGAACAAGTTGTTAGAACCAACTTCATGCCAACTGGAATTCCCACCTGATCAAGGGGAATATAATCCCACACATCATCTAAAATTAGAATAGATTTCCCATTCTTGGTTAGTGCTTCTGCCAATTTTGCAGCTTTTATGTTCTCATCATCAAGACTCGAAAGCTTTACATCTGCAGCTCTTGCAATGCTGTTTTGTAGTTTAGGGATGCTAAAATCTGACGATGCAGTGACCCAATAAACCCAATTAAATGTGGTGGGAGTTTCTATAAGTTTGTTGTTGATATGTTTGGCCAATTCTGTTTTACCCCCTCCCACCATAGCATAAATGCCAATTATTGAGGCTTTATCATTCCTTAACCACTCCAAGATATCGTTCATATGCTGTTCAAAGCAAACCCCAATCAACTTATTTGTCAATAATTTACGCCCTCTAGCCTTACCAAGCTGCAAAGGTTGTTCGGAATCATTGAGAGTGTGATTTGGTACTTCAGCTCCGTAAGATGTTCTGCCATCCCTTATTAGTTCTGTCCCAGGAATTTCCGTTTGCCTCCCTTCATCATCTCTCACTCGGTCTCCAGCTTCATTATTTACTTCTTGTTGTAAAGAAGTTGAAACTGGGTCACATATCTGATTGATGTTTGAACTTGGCATGGTTTTGTGCCTTTTATTGGTCCTTTGAATTGCTTCCCGTGCTGCTGCTTTGACATCATCAGTGACTCTTTGGCAACACTGAATGTCCCGCCGTGGAACTGCTGACAAATGGGATTTAATTCTTGAAATCGAAGGTGTTCCCTTAAATATTTTCTCACAAAATTTACACTTCAAACCTCTATCAATCTTCTCAACATGATTCCAAAATTCTTCATCTCTTGGTCTCCCCATAATCTCTTTTTCTAATCTAAAAGATATGCAAATAGAATCATACAAACACTTTGTAGTAAAATTTACAAAGAAACTGATATCTCAAACAACTTTGTGTCTAAAGACATTGCAATTTTTAAAGTCCATCAAAATCGAAAAGATCTAGTGAAGGATCCATGACTTGCAGATATATTAAGAGTTGTGAGATTTAATCATTAATTTCCACTATCACTAATTTTAGGAGAAAATATATGTCTGAAACGTAAGTCTAAATTTAGCAACTTATAGTTTGATTCCCATAATGAAGTACCAAACAAATTTATGTTAGTTTCATAATTTTGTTTCCTCTGTTTTCTTCAGTTGTTTAAGCACAATTTTTCTATTTTAGCAATTTTTTGGGTAGGTATTGACTCCAATATCATGGGAATTAACAAAGTAAAATGTATGCAAATACATTCAAATATGTCTAATTTTTTGGGCAGCAAGATTACAAATATAAAGAAACAGAATTCAGTAAGAATCAAATGAATAAACAAACAGAGTAATTTAATAAGAAAAAGAATCATATATAAATTCTTATAAAAAATAGTTTACCTGAAAAATTGAGGGTTTCGACACTGCAAAGGACTTTTGTCAGAAGAGAAAGAGGATGAAGGAGGAAAGTAATGAAAATATGCGACAATATATATATATATTGTTGGGTAGATGAATATAAAGGCATCCAAAATAGCTTTGTTGCGTTTCCTGGAACCTTCAACTAGTGAACTGAGTTGGCCTACGATTTTAGACTTTTTATGTTGGAAAAACCCATAACTTGCAGCTGAATTTTTGAGATTTATTTTATTGAGCCTTAAATATTTATTATATTTTATTAAATCCTTACATTGTTAATTTTATTTTAGTTTGGAATTTTTTAACAGAAAATGAGCATGTGTCATACACTCATAGTTAAGAGAGAGAGATAGAGTAGACTTTGGGATAATAATATTGTTACTGCTGTAAATTGTATCATTTTTTAATTAAATTTCATAAGAATTTTTTTTTTACTATTAAGTTTCATAATTTTTAAAAATTCTTTTTGTTAGTCTTATCCATTAGTTAAAATAATTTTCCATTAGTTAACCTTCAAAATAAAACTTTTTTTTTTATATTTTTTAGTCCTAAAATTATAAAAAAAAATGTTATTTTTGATATTTTAAATAACTTATTCTATTATTTAACTTTCATAATTTCTATATAATTCACTAAAATAATTTTTAAAAAATAAAATTAAAATATATTTTTTCTTAAATTTTTAATTATATTAATAATGATAAAGAAAACTAATTAAATATTCTTAAGTATTTTCAAATTTATACTTTTAATTAATATATCATAAATGAATAAATATTTTTTTATAAAGATAAAATTCAATTAGTTTTATCAATATTATAATTTGTGTTAGATTTCAAATAATTTTTAAACTCAATTGAATTTGAAATAGACAAAATTTTACAAAATATTTCTTTAAATTAAGCTATTTTATAATAAATATTTGAACAATAAAATAAGTAAACATATTTTTATTAATAATTTTCATTGTAATAATAAAATATAATTAATCTAAGATAAAATTTATTTTATTTTAAATTAATTATATTTTATAATAAAAAATAAAATTATTAATTAAAATATGTTATCTTCAAATATACATTGTAAAATAGCCTAATTTAAAGAAACAATTTCATTGTTTTTGGATGGATTTTAGATGGATTTTAATTGAAAAATTATGTTTTCTGTTGAAAATTCAAAAATTCAAACGTTACAGCATGCAAAGGTGGCGCCTCAGTGTACAAAGGCAACGCCTCAGCCCTAATCAAGCCCTCAGGCAATGCCTCAATAGGCATTAGGGCGACGCCTCAGTGGGCCAATAAGGCGGTGCCTCAATGATTTGAAAGTGATAAGGCGATGCCTCTGTGCCCACTGAGGCGGCGCCTCTGCACTATTCCAACACCTCGGTGGCTTAAAACGCTGTTTTGAGTTGTTTCTGTTCGGTATTTAACCCAGATTTATGATATACGTGATTTACGAAGTAAATACAGAGTTTTGATAGATCAGAAACATAAACAGATTTGAAATATACTGGTATTGTGAGACGTAAGACTATGTCCAAAACACAGCAACTCACGAATGATTGATATAACGACGAGTATCAGTGCATATGGTACTAAGAGTTAGTAAATCCATGTCGAGGACATGGCAGGGTTGGTAGATGAGTACAGCCGATGCCTGAGGCCGAGTACACATCTTACCCTATAAATGTAATAGGTAAATGTGTATAGTCGATGCCAGGGGTTGGATACATATATTACCCTAAAAGATGTAAGTTGGTGAAAGTATATAGCAGATGTCAAGGGCCAGGTGCACATTGTACCTTATAGATGTAGGGTTGATGAGCATGTATAGTCGTTGTCTAGGGCCAGATATACATTCTCTTTGTAGATGTAAGACAATATCCAAGGTGTATGTTGTTCTGCTGCCTGGGGCCATATACATATACAAAGTAGGATTTGGTATTTGAGTTAATATTGGTCTAAGTGTTGATTGCACTTAAGCTGATATTGCATACTGACGTATTGATATTACATTCGGTGTAATATTGGATTATGTTAAATCCGATTTCTAATATATATAAAGTTTACTTTGACAGTACTATTACGATCTTATTCTAAATTGTGCGTTTGAGCTTTTATCCTTTGAGATAACGAGATTTATTTAAAATATTTCATTTTCTTGTTAAATTATTCCCTCACTGAGTATTTTCTGTCGGAAATACTCATCACTCCTTTTTATTAATTTTTTCAGAGCTGAGTAGCAGTCGAGAAGATAGCTAGATATTTAAGAAATGAGGCAAAAGCAGTGAAAAATTTTAAAAGTATTATTCAGATAGAATTCTTGGTAATAGCATATTATAGTTTAACACAGTTGTAATTAATGATTCGTATTGCGAGATTTATGTATAATAGTAATGGAGAAATTTTGGAATGTATTATATTCATATGATTAAGAGTTAACTAGTGCATGAATAAGTAAATAAGTAATGCTCGGCCACATCAGTACTTAAGTTAGAAGGGTCATATGTGCTATATTCTAATAAGGGTAGTGGTGGGTCGGGTGTTACAATCTGATTGAAAAGAAAAGAAAAGAAAATAAAAGAAATGAATTAAAGTGCAAGTGTATGGGTAAGGTGTCATGTGCATTTGTGTGTGTTATGCATCAGGACACTTGTTCAAATAAAAGAAAAAGAGAAAGTTACATAAAAAAGAAGGACATGAAACGTGAATTCTGCATGAAGAAATGAAGGACGAGAAGAAGAGGAGCTGAAGCTTGGGAGTGAAATTTAGTTAGGGTTAAGGAAATAAAGTGGGTTAAAGAAAAAAGAGATCAAGTTTGAGGCTAGAGTTGGCTTTATTGGGATATTCTTGGTGAGTTATACTCTATTATTTTTCCCTATTTTTGTATCTTGAATTTCTTTAGATTATTCAGCTCAAGCTCTGAATCTTTCATTTTTCATATTGTCATCTTATTTATAATATTTGCTTGTGCTGGATTGAGATATTTGATTGTATCATTTTTCTTTCTTTTAATTTTTAATCATGTCTTTAATTCAAATAAAAATCTCCTCTAAGTTTTGAAGTGCTTAAGCTGTGAGGTCTTCATTTGCTAAACTTTTCCTTGTGATGTCCTTTAAATTTTTTTATGGGACAAGAGGGAAATTCGAGTTGATATATTTTTCTCTTCATGCATGTGTGATATTCATAATTTTGAAGTGAGAAATTATATCAAAATCAAGTGTAGTGGTGAAGCTAAAAACTAATAAAATTCGTGAATAATAGCTAAGCAAAATTCAAAGATAAGTTCTATATTGAAGTTCATGAGTTTTGGTTTTATGTTGGGACATATTTTTGGTGTATATTCAAGTTTGCAGGAGCACCTACAGAATGCTCCAACGTTGCCTGAGCAATCAAGTGCAACGATAAAATGGTTAAGCATCGCTTGAGTAGTTTTACTGGTGCTTATTTGCCTTAGGCCAATGCTTGATCGTTCAACTGACGCCTAAATGGCTTAACTCAATAAGACAAATTCCTTGTCATGAGATGAACACCTCGTCAATGAGACGAACACTTCAGTAATGAGATGAATGCCTCATTATGAAGAGCCTACACCTAACTAACCTGTAATTGTATCCAAGTTGCAGAAAATCAAGACTAAATCTTAAAATTTAACTTATGATGTATATATATAAACATAACAGTGAAATGGATGCCCATAAGTGAGTTACAACCAAAATAAAACCTATACACTCTACTACGGAAATTCTTTACACTTTCCAATTTGAGAAATGTAAGTTGGGAATTACAATAACTCTTGACTTATTGACTAATATAACGTGTCACGCCTTCACCAAAACTTCTCCATTAATACACAAAATTAAGGATTTAACGATAATAAAGGTATTATTTAACAACCACATCACAATACTTGATATGTATATATAAACGTTATACAGCTAGAGTTCATCATAATATTACATAAAAATTCTATTATCAATATCTTTATCAGCATTGCCTATTGCACTATCTTCTTTCTGCTGCTAGCTACGCAGATCTCAGGCACCTACCCTGAAAATTTTTAAAATAAAAGAGTGTGAGTAATTTTAAAAGGAAATTACCCAGTGAGTGGATAAAAATAACATGTTTGAAACTTTATTAGGAGAAGGTCAGTAAAGAATATTTCTTTGTTCTCAACATTAAATATACTTCTTAATTTCTCAAGGAATATATTAAAGACCCAATATAATTAAATAAGCACACTTAGATCATACTCTTAAAACTATACCCTGTATATATAAAGCACCGGACCCGATACCTATTCTTTAGGTCGTCGTGGTTCTAACAAGAACATACTTAACTCCAATTCCATTATCTCCTTACACTAATTCTCTCTAAACTTAGTATATCTTGAAATTTGCATACTCATATTTGATGGTTCTTTTATTACTATCCCCATCTTTACTTTCTGGATCGTTATTTAGTCTCCCCCGTAAACTTCATAACACTATTTCTCAACTAATTCTTATTTCTACTTATCTTTGTTGCAAAAGCCTCACATTCTCATATAATTACCACTGTTTCATTTCCATAGTGTATTATAACTAAATCTTATAACCTCAACTATATCGTAAACTTATAATATTCTCAAGTATCTCAAGGCCTTTTTAATGGGTGTAGCCTCAATCATACATCAATCTTTAACGTACATACAATTAGGTTGTGAATATAATAACTTAAGTGTGATAAGCACTTAAGCTCACAATGACTAAATTATCTTTTACCAACTAATATATGTACCTGGCCCCAGGCAGCAGTCGTACATATATGAAGTAGAATGTGTACCCGACCCCAGGCAACAGTTGTACCATCTACTATCTCAATGTACACCCGGCCCTTGGCATCGGCTATGCACCTACCATTCAACATGCACCCGGCCCTCGGCAACGGCTATGCATGCTTCGTACATCAACATGTACATCCGGCCCCAGGCAACGGACAAGAATGTGTAACCGGCCCCAGGCAACAGTTATACACATCTATAGTAACACATCTATCCGGCCCCAGGCAACGGACAGGAACTTGTGTAACCGGCCCCAGGCAACAGTTGTACACATCTATAGTAATATATGTATCCGGCCCCCAGGCAGCAATCATACATATTTACCATCTCGCAGTTCTAAGGTAGCATGTGTATTTGGCCCCCATGCAACGACTATACACATTTACCCATCACATCTATGTGGTAACAAGTGTGTCTGGCCCCCGGCGGCGACTACACACATTTACTGTATCTGACATGTCCCTGACATGGATTTACACCTTAAAGAGGTGGTATGTGTATTCGGCCCTAGGCTTCGACTATATACAACTATATAATTCTATCATGCCTCTATACAAGTAAAGGAAGAGGCGCAGGTCAATAGAAGAGAGGCGCACGTGTGTGGGAGAGGCGCCCAGAGGCGCACGCCTCTGGGGAGATCAGACGCACGCCTCTGTAACCCAAAAATGCAAAAACAGACTGAAAATTTACAGAAAACGGCTATAATTTTCAAATTTCCAACACCAGATCACTAAGCATCATATATACTACTCAAAAACGTTAACAAACACTCTGGGAACAAACTAAAAAGTTTCAGATCTAAGAAAAACCATTCAAACAACATTTACTCAACAATTTCTTCAAAAATCCAAAGCAAAAAAGGAAAGAGAACAAGAATCAAACCACTCACATATTTCTCCTGCCGATCCTCTTCTTCTTGCTGAAATCTGGTTCTAGGTTTTCCAGACAACTTTTCTTTCCTTTCTCCTTCTTTTTTTCTCTTCTTTCTCTTCCTCTCTCTTTTCTTCTTTTGCTTTTGCCGACACCCTCCCTTTTCATCCTCTTTATTTTCTTCCTTAGCCATACCTTCTCCTGTACAAAGCTAACAACTCAAATTTTTACCCCTTTAATCCTTCTTCTTTTCTTTCTTCTTTCTTTAATTTACTCACTTCCAATTGCTTCACTTTAGCCCTTTCTTTTCCTTACAATTACATCCTTACTTTCTTTCAATTTCATCTTTAAACCTCATTTAATATAATCAAATTCTAATGCCTTATATTATATTCTCATTTGTTCTCATCTCAAAACGATAAAATCTCTTATCAACTTCAATTCAATGCCACAAGGTTAATCTCTTTCAATTATCGGCTTAATTACGGAATAATCAAACTCCAAATCATTTATTCAAACTCTTGACAATTAACTCTAATCCTCATCATTTCTTAACTGAATTAATGACATTCTTAATTGCCATTAATAAACAGTAATCCGGTTCTAGGACACGGATGTTACAATATTGGTTTACTTTGTATATTATTAGTTTACTTTAGGTTTTTTTTATATATATTATTGGTTTATTTTTCATTTATTTTTAGTTTATATTTTGTATATCAAGACAATATCTTACACTTTCATTTAGCTTCATATTAATTTGTCCGTCAGGTGGAAACTACCAATCCTAGCTGAGTTTAATTTGCTTAATTTATTGCCGTTATGTCAAAATAGTAAACAAAATCAATTAAGATTCCAATTCCAATTTCTAAAACAACCAAAAAAAAAATGTAACTAATAAGATAATGACATGATGAACTAAGCCATGAAATACTTCAAAGGCATGACACATGAGGAAAAAGGCGCATCAAAACGGAGCACATTTTCACACTTCAGACAGTAACTCTACGAAAAGTGTTGGTAAAATCAACAGCTGATAGTTCATTTAATTTTGTAACTGGATAAATTGGTTTCATAATTTATTCGACGAACAATTTACATATCAAAAAAGTAGAGAAAGAGAAAAATTAGATGAGGAGGATAAACAAAAAAAATAAAAATAAAAAATAGTGAAAAATAAAAAGGAGAGAAAGAATTAAAAATAAGGAAAAAAAGAAAAAATAATAATAAAAAGCAGAAAAAAAGGAAAAATAAGTAAAATAAAAATTAAAAAATAAGGAATAGGAAAAAAAAAAGAAAACATGAGAAAAAAATTTAAAAAAAAAAGAGAAAAGACAAAATGAGAAATAGAAAAAAGAAAAGAAAAAATAATAAAAAAAAGAAAAAAATAATAATTATAATAATAAAATAGAGAGAATGAAAAAAAATATGTAGAAAATAAAAATTGAAAAATGAGAAATAGAAAAAAGAAAAGAAAAAATAATACAAAAAGAAAGGAAAAAAAATAAGGAATAGAAAAAAAAAAAGACACAGCAAAATATAAAAAGAGGCAAATTTAAAAGCCAAATAAAAATAAGGGCACGCGCGTGATTAATTAAAAATTAAAAGATATTTTATGTGAATGAGTTTTAAAACTATAGACTTTACAACTTTTGTTTTTTTGAACCTGGGGAGGAGAAGGTAAGGTTTGAACACTTAACATGTACATACCTTAAAGGAAGTTTTACCACCAGGCTACTCAACCTTCGGCATTTTTAAGTATTTTAAATTATAATACATTTAATACTAAATCAGTATATATGTTTGAAAATTACCTTATTGTAAAAATTAATTCTGATTAATAAATATAAATTAAAAATTAAGTATAGTATATAGTAAACGACCTAACTATTTTCATTTATTTAATTTATATTTTTTATTTTTAATTTATCAATAATTCTTTTACCAACATCAAAATTTATGAAGATTTGTGTAGAAAATATTCTAATTATAATAAATTGCTAACAACATATAGTACCCTAATAATCAACAAAAAAAAAACTCACAAATAATTAAATTATGCTACCTATTAATTAAAATTGATGTAATTATTGAAATTCCATAAAAAAAATAATAATAATTTTCTCCTCACGCGCCTGAGGAAGAGAGTTGGAAATATGTACAGATAATAGTATAAGTTTCTAGAATTGTCAGTTTGTAAGGAAGACTCTGTGACTATTAATTGCTTGTGCTTTTATCAGCAACGCGGTCACGTAAACGTATCTATTACGGCGGCTACCGTTTACCCCTAATATTTCTCACTATTTACAAAATCAGCCATCCATTTCCGCTCCCATTTCGCAAGACAACCTAAGGGCAAATCTGCCACTTCGAATACGTCATTGCTTACCACTATACCACTCGGTTCCTATAAATATAACACCCACTCCATTTTCTTGCTTCACATCTCATAAATTCAACTCCAAAAACATTCACTTTCACATCAAACACTTTAGCTCAAATTTTCTTTTTGTTAAAACAAGTGAGGAATGAAGAGAGGTAGAGAAGAGGCAACCATTGATATGGCTAATTGCTTGATGCTACTTTCAAAAGTTGGCCAAAACACAGATGATAAAGATGAGTTATCAACAACAAAAGGGCGTTTATTTTCTTGCAAGACATGTAACAGAAAGTTCTCGTCGTTTCAAGCATTGGGTGGACATCGTGCCAGCCACAAGAAGCCAAAGCTCATCGGAGATGACTTGTTAAAGTTACCCAGTTCTCCTCCGAAGCCAAAAACACACGAGTGTTCCATTTGTGGCCTGGAGTTTCCTCTTGGCCAAGCTCTTGGTGGTCACATGAGACGACATAGAGGTAGTAATCATCATGGTGGTGGTGATGACCATCATGGTGTTGGGTTGGTGACTCGACCTCTGTTGCCGGTAACGAAGAAATGTAATTCTAGTAAAAGGGTTTTGTGCTTGGATTTGAACTTGACGCCGCTGGAGAATTATGACTTGACCTTGCAGTTGGGGAAGCTTGTTTCTTGAATTGTTAAGATATAGGGTTTTTTTGGACATAATTAAAAGTTTTGTTTTCATTGATTAGTTGATGGGTTCTATAAGACCTTCTGTAGTAATTAGATGTATTCATTTGTTTCTTTAATTATACTTATCTTTCACACCCCTTTCAATTTTCTTTCCCAGATGGATCCTTGCCTGCAATTCTGCAAAGATTTTGAATGTGCCAGCTTTCTGTTAGAACTATTGGGAACAAATCCATTTATTTATTTACTCTAGCATATGTGCCTCCACATATATATAAATAGCTATGGGTGAGTAGGTTAGAAAAATTTAAAGACTGAAATTTTTTTGAAATGGTATTAAAATTTGAGAATCTTAAAAATAAAGATTAAATTTAAAAATTTTCATATTATACTATTTTATATTTTTTACTACGTTTCAGTTTGAGAATTTAGGTTCTTTGAAAATGATTTAGTGGTGTTCAAAATAGATATTCGAGAATTTAAATATTTTGAACACTAAAGTCTATATTTTATATAAACAAAATTGTAATTAATTACAAAACAAAAATAATTTATTTAAAATATAAATTAAAATATGCAATCAATTTTTTGAAACTGAAAATGGGAATGTATTAATTCAAATTGTCACACAATACATCATGAAGAAATTGAGGTGGGACAAACCCCCACTCATACAGACCAGGCATAGAATTAGCCACTCTATCAAGACAGTAAGCAACTATATTCACTGATCTAGGAACATAAGAAACCTGACAATAAGGTATTTTCTTGAAGAAGCAAAACACAGTCTGCAATAACAATACTAACCACGGAATTATCATGAGCTGGTTGTTGGAGAGCTTGAACCACGGAGAGGGCATCCAACTCGACGACCACAGGCTAGATTTGTAAAGATTTAATCCAACTGAGAGCTTCTGTAAGACCAATAGATTCAGCGAAAGCAGGATCAGAAATATTAGAATAAAGTGACTGGTTCTTAGCAGCCATAAAGTTACCTTGACTGTCCCTAATTACGCACCAATAGCCCATCTTAGAAGGAGCCAACAAAGAGAGCAGCATCCATGTTACACTTAATGGTCCCTATTGAAGTTTTTTTCACTGAAGAGTAGACGAATGATCGGCCCCAGAAACCTGACTGTTAGATTTAGCTAGAAAGGCAGACCATCTAATAAGGAATGAGGAAGCATCTGTCACTAATTTTGCAGGGGACGGTCTCTTATTATGCCATAGAACTGAATTTTTATGCTGCCAAAGCTTCCACACAATCATAACAAGCAGATTCTGATCCAGAGTCGAACACCTTTAAAAGGTAAAAAAAAAGAACCAATCCACAAATGTCTCCGCATTTCAACGACAAAAACCCAAGGGCAAAGAATACCAGCAGTAAACAGCAAAGGGACAAAAAACAAAAATATGGTAAAGATTTGAACTCACCATGGCAGCAAGGACAAACAGCAGAGACTTCGACACTGCGCCTCAAAAGATTATCATAAGTTGGGA
>CATIWO010627675.1:0-13243 GCA_949673435.1 Macaranga tanarius
TACAAACTATAAATAAATTATATTTTAAATATTAAATTTTTAATTTTTTTTGCTAAAATATAGACTAATATGTTAAATATTAAAAATACTAAGGAGATATATATAAATATGTAAGGGGTCTTTCTGCAGCCTGTCAAAATATAGGGAGCTAATTGTAACTAATTTATTACCAAAATCAACTTTTGGCTATAATTGCAACTAATTTATGAAATTAGGCTAGATATGCCAAAATTTAAAAAGTGTGCTAAAATTGCACCAACTCGTAAAGGTTTGGATTTTTTTTGACCAATTGGCCTTAATATAATTAATTTGTGTCAACAATTCATTGTTCTATTCTATATTGTGATCTCTACCTACACTTTTTTGAATATTGTTTATTATTATTTTATTTCTTATTAATTACATAGTTTTAGTGACTTTACTATTTAATTAGGTTCATAATTTGATTAATTACAACTTAATATATTGGTTAGCCTATTCATCTTAGTATTTATTTGGCTAATACTTAATTTCCCCATTATTCCTTGTGTTTGACCCCTTGCTTATCCAATATTTAGCCATAGAAGCTAGGGTATATAATTCAACCCATATCAGAATTTGGTACCGTTGCCGGGGAATAACGGTTTAGAAATTAATATTAGTTTAGGATAGAGAAAGGTTGCTTTAGGATTTTAGATAGGTTAGTTATTTTTAATTTTCTTATTTGATAATTATTTATATATTTGTATACTTTTGTTTTCATTCTTTTTGTGATTTTCATGTGACGTGTTCATAGTTCTAGTAATATTTTATTCTTTGACCCTGAAATTAAATGTACTTTTCATCAATTGCGCAGGGAACAAAGACAAGTAAATATGGCTGAACCGCAAAGAAGAACTCTAGGCGACTTTGCCTTACCGGACATAACTGAAAATTCTGAAGGAATTGTAGCTCCAACTATTGCCAACAACAATAAAGCCAAGTGTCATCCAAATGGTGCAAAATAATCAATTTGGAGGTTTGCCCGGGGAGGATCCATATGCTCACATCCTCACCTTCCTTAATGTTTGTGCAGCCTTTAAAATCAACAATGTTTCAGATGATGTAATAATGCTACGATTGTTTCCGTATTCTGTGAGGGACAAAGCTCAGATTTGGCTTGCTAGTTTACCTAGCAATTCTCTCACTATATGGGATCAATTGAAGCAAGCTTTCCTTCATAAGTACTTCCCACCACACAAGGCAGCTAGGCTTCATAATGAGATTAGCACTTTCAAGCAAAATAAGGATGAGACACTTTATGCAGCTTAGGAGAGGTTCAAAGAGCTTCAAAGTCAATGTCCACATCATGGGTTGCCGAATTGGATGATTCCTAAAATTTTCTATAATGGGCTATCTGATGATGCTCGGAGCATTGTAAATCCAACCTCTAGTGGTAAATGGATGAAAAAGACACCAACGAAAGCTACTACCTTATTGGAAGAAGTTGCATCTCAAGGCTACATGGGTGATGAAATCACTTTGGTAAAAGAAAAAGGAATGCTTGAGTTAGATAGCATAAATATGTTGAATGCCAAGGTGGATGCTTTGACAAAGTTAGTAAGCAAGGTTCAAATCAACTCGGTGGAAAAAGTAAGCTCAACTTGGGAATTATGTGGAGGTCCTCATGCATATGATAAATGCCATGTGAGTTCTAATGGGGAAGTAAACTATTTGCAATGAGGTTTCAACTAAAGAAATGGTCCAATCTTAAATACCTACAACCTTCAATAGAGGAACCATCCCGGTTTCCCATGCTCTAACCCCTCACAATTTAACACAAATACTAAACCACAAAATCCACCTGGATTTCCTATGAAATAATAAGTTGTCAACCCTACATAACCTAAATTCAACCTTGAAACTCTTATGGAGCAATTCATTAACCGAAAAATGACCATCAACAAGCAAAATGAGGAGTAATTTAGGCAAATTAACTCGAAGATTGAACAACTTGCTACTCATAACCATATCTTTGAAACCCAAATTGCCCAAGAAGCCTCTTCCTCTAACTCTAAACCCTTGGGAAAGCTTCCTAGCCAATTGGAGTTTACACTAAAAGAGACTTGCCAAATAATTACTTTTAGGAGTGGTAAAGAGGTAAGAAAGTGATTGATGATGATGAAGTGGTAAAAATTGAAGCTAGTAAGGGAGATGATGATGTCATTATTAATAGTAAGGATGGTGTTAAAGGTGTTAAGAAGGGTGAAAAGAAAATGCCATACCTTCCAACGATGATGAACCTAAGGTATCTTAAAATACTACCTTTTCCCCAAAGGTTCATAAGATGTAGTTTGGATAAGCAATTTGGCAAATTCCTTAATCATCTTAAGGAGATCACCATTACCATACCATTTATGGATGCTATTAGAGTCATGCCAGCATGGGGCAAGTTTTTGAAGGATATCATTAACCATAAAAGTAAGCTTGAAGAGTATGGATTAGTTTCTCTTGTTGAAGAGTCCAAGGCTATGTACTCCAAATCTCCACTAAAGCTTAAGGATCCAGGTTATTTCACTGTTCCTTGTGTAATTGGTGGTAATCATTTTGATAAAGCTTTATGTGATATTAGTGCTAGTGTTAGCCTTATGCCTTACTCCATCTATAAAAGGCTTGACTTAGGAGAGCTTAAGCCTACAAGCATGTGTCTTTCCATGGCAAATAAATCTGTCACTTATCCACTTGGCATTCTTGAAAATGTGCTAACTAAAGTGGGGAAATTTGTTATACCTACTGATTTTGTTGTTTTAGACATGGAGGAAGATCTTGAAATCCTAATTTTATTTAGGAGACCATTTGTAGTGACAGCAGGTGTGATTATTGACATGAAGAGAGGCAAAATTACATTAGATGTGAATAATGAGTGCATGGTGTTTGATGTATTCAAGATGATGAAGACTACACCAATGGAAGTGGTAAGTAGAACTGATTCTCTTGATGTTATTGATGACTGCATTGATGAAGTGATACATGAATGTATAAGGCAAGACCCTATTGAGCCATACACGATACAAGAAGCTAAGGTGCAACCTTTAGAGGAAACTTGATACTTTCCTCCTCATAGGACTTCAAGGTTTGAACCTTTAAGGAGGGATGATGATCCAAAGTCTACTTCACCGAATGAAGAATTAAAGCTAGAGCTCAAGCCTTTACCATCCAATCTAAGATATGCATTTCTTAACTCTAACTTTAAATTTCCTTTTATTGTGAATTCTTTTTTACCTAATAATAATGTTGATGCTTTATATGATGTGTTACTTAGTCATAGAGGTGCTATTGGTTATTCTATAAATGATTTGAAGTGTATTAGCCCTAATGTGTGTATGCATAGACTCCTATTAGAGGATAATGGTAAGCCTTCTATTGAAGGTCAAAGGAGATTAAAACCCCACTCTTAAAGATATGGTTAGGAAAGAGGTAATTAAGTTGCTTTATAATGGTATTATATATTCCATTAATGATAGCAAGTGGGTAAGTCCCGTTAAAGTTATCCTGAAAAAAGGTGGCTTGACGGTTGTGAAAAATGAGTCTAATGATTTAGTGCTCACCAGGACTATCACTAGATGGCGTATGTGCATTGATTATAGAAAGCTTAACAAGGCAACTAGGAAAGACTATTTTCCATTACCATTCATTAACTAAGTTTTGGAATGATTATCTAATTTTTCTTATTTTTTCTACTTAGATGGGCTTAGTGGTTTTTACCAAATACCTATTCATCCCGATGACCAACCTAAGACTACTTTTACATGTCCCTATGGTACCTTTACATTTAGATGCATGCCTTTCGGGCTATGCAATGCTCCTGCTACATTTTAAAGATGCATGTTCTCCATTTTTAGTGATTTAATAGATGATTGTGCAGAGATTTTCATGGATGATTTTAGTGTTTATGGTGCTAACTTTTCAAATTGTTTAGAAAATCTTTCTAAAGTTCTTGACAGGTGTAAAGAGCATAGATTAGTTCTAAATTGGGAGAAATGTCATTTTATGGTGTAAGAAGTCATTATTTTAGGCCATATGGTGTCAAAAGCGGGGTATTGAAATTGACGAGGCAAAAATTGAAATCGTAGCTAATTTGCCACCTCAAAAATGTGTCAAAGATATGAGAAGTTTTTTTAGGCATGCAGAATTTTATAAAAGATTCATTAGAGATTTCTCTAAAATTGCCGAACCATTGTATAACTTGTTAGTAAATGAGGCAGTTTTTTAGTGTGATGAGGCATGTTTAGATTCCTTTGACAAGCTTAAGAATGCTCTTACTTCAGCTCCTATTTTACAGCCACCTAATTAGGAGTTGCCATTTAAGATAATGTATGATGCTAGTAATTATACTGTGGGGGCTATTTTAGGCTAAAGAAAGGAAGGGAAGCCTTATAAGATCTACTATGCTAGCAAGCTTCTTGGTAATGCTCAAATCAACTATACTACCATTGAAAAAGAGCTTCTTGCCATTATTTATGCTTTTGACAAATTTAGAGCATATCGTGTTGGTCTAAAAGTGATTGTCTACTCGGATCATGCGGCTCTTAAGTATCTTTTTAGCAAGAAAGATGCCAAGCCACGGTTGCTTCGGTGGATTTTAATGCTTCAAGAATTTGATTAGGAGGTTAGAGACAAGAAGGGTAGTGAAAATCTTATGGCGGATCATTTATCAAGGCTAGATCAAGAGGGGTTAAGGAAGCAAGATGATGGTGTACCTATTAATGACACATTCCCTGGTGAACAACTTCAGTAAATTACTAAAAAGGAACTTCCATAGTTTGCAGATATTGCTAACTATCTAGTGAGTGGAGTTTTGCCTTATGGTATGGATTTTAAATAAAAAAAGAGATTCTTGCATGATGTTAAATTCTATTATTGGGAAGAACCACTATTGTATAAGAGATGTGGAGATGTATTGATAAGATGATGTGTTCCACAAGATGAAGTTTCAGATGTTCTTCGACATTGCCATTCTATGGAGGTGGATGGATACTTTGGTGCATCAAGGACAATATCTAAGGTGCTCTTATTTGGATTTTGGTGGCTATATTGTTTAGAGATGCCTAAGATTTTGTGCTTGCTTATGATAGATGTCAAAGAACATGTAACATTTCTAAGAAGAATGAGATACCTTTGAGTGATATTCTAGAGGTAGAAATATTTGATGTTTGGGGTTTAGATTTTATAGAACCATTTCCAAGTTCCTTAGGCAATAAGTACATCCTTGTCATGGTTGATTATGTCTCTAAATTAGTAGAAGCTATTTCGTCCATTACAAATGATGCCAAAGTTGTTAAGAAAATGCTTAAGAAGATCATATTCCCCAGATTTGGTACTCTAAGATCATTGATTAGTGGTGGAGGTTCTCATTTTTACAACCATATGATTGAGTCACTTTTAAAGAGGTATGGTGTCACTCACAAGATAGCTACTCCATACCACCCTCAAACAAGTGGTCAAGTTGAAGTTAGCAATAGGGAGCTTAAATGGATTTTGAAAAAGATGATTTCTACTTCAAGAAAGGATTGGGCATTGAATATTGATGATGCATTATGAGCATATAGGATAGCTTTCAAAAATCCCATTGGTCTTACTCCATATCAATTGATCTATGGGAAGTCTTATCACTTGCTGGTTGAGCTTGAACATAAAGCTTATTGGGCAACTAGAGCATTGAATTTTGATTTAATGAAAGTAGGTCAAAAGTGGCTTCTTCAACTTAATGAATTAGAGGAATTGAGGATGAATGCTTATGACAATGCCAAGATCTACAAAGATAGAACCAAGCAATGGCATGACCAGCACATTCAAAAGAAGGAGTTTTATGAAGGGCAACTTGTTCTTTTATATAATTCAGGGCTCAAACTCTTTTTCGGTAAGTTAAAATTAAGGTGGTTGGGTCCATTCTGAGTTGTTAAAGTTTTTCCTTATGGTGCTATTGAGATTACAAATGCAAAAGGTGAAACTTTTAAAGTCGATGGCCATCGTCTAAATCCTTACATTGTTGGTGATCAATTGGAGAAAGGGATCTCCATTCCCCTTATTTCTCTGCCTTAATAGTCATGGAGGTAACGTTCAAGCTATAGACCTCAATTTAGCATTCATTTATTTATTCATTTTCTTATTTAGTATAGGTTTAGTTGCTTTATCTTTTATATTTCATTTCTTTTATTAGTTTTTCATTTATTTTTGTTTGTTGATTTTCATTTTACTAATCACATTACCTTATAACTAGGTTTAATATATGTTTCTAAAAAAATAAAAATAATAATAATAATAAAAAATATTTTTAAAAAATTGACAAGGGGTGCCGACCAAGGCTTGGTTTTGTGCCGAGTCATGGCGATTTGCCACTGTCACGACTCGATAGGTACTTCCATATGGTGTTGAGTCATGACGATTTGCCACTGTCACGACTTGGCAAGCACTTACCAATCAGTGTCGAGTCATGACCGTTTGACACTGTCATCACTTGGCATAACAACCTACATTTGGTGCCGAGTCGGTATCAACACACCCTTTCACTAATACAACTCTCTCTAAAAAAATTTTTTTTTTTATATATATGTATCTTTCACATACACATATACATTTTCTTTCTTTTCTTTTCCCTCTTCATTTTGAAAGTTTGAAAACAAACACTTTTAACTTTCACTTTCTCCCCATTTTCACTTTTTCATTTATTACATTCTTATTTTAAATATACTTTCCACATTCACTCTTTTTCACATTTGCATTTCTTTTTCTCTACACATTCTTCTTCTTTTTTTATTTTCTTCTTCTTTTTCTTCTCTACACATTTCTTTCCTTTTTCATTTTTGCATTTGTATTTTCTTTTTTTACTTATTTCACTATGAAGAAATCTCAACAATCTTCTAAAGCCTCCAAAGGTAAGGCTATCATTCAAGATGAGGAAGAGGACCAACCTATTGATCTTGCTCTAAAGTATGAGGCACTTTTTTCCTATTTTTCATGAATTTGAAGGAGATAAATATGTTCAATGTAGAACTAGAGATGTTGTTGGTTCTAGATTCTTGCCTAAATCCATTATTGAGAAAATGGGTATAACTAATGTTATAGATAAATTGTTGAAGTCAATAAGGCTTAAGAAATTTGTTGATTAGGAAAATGATTCTTATATGCAATTGACTCAAGAATTTTATTGTTCTTTGGTTATGAATAAAATGGACAAACATGCTCTAAACTTTTGTATACTAGGCAATACTTATCAATTGACTCCTACTTTGATGAAGAATGTATTTAATTTTGCTAAGGATGGTGTTCATAAAATGTCAAGTGATTTTAGTGCACGTCAGTTTTGGGCATTTTTTACGGATTGGCCTCCTTCTTTTAATGCTAAAAAAAGGCTCTTCCATGTTTATCAAATATCATAAATATTAACTTTTGCATAAGATACTTGCATGTCTTATTTTTGGCAATTTGGAAGGTAATAGGGTGTCCATACAAGAGTTATTTTTAATGTGGTGTGTTCATGAAAAGAAACCAATTTGTTGGACTCATTGGCTTTTAAATCAATTACTTAATTGTTCTAACCATTCTACAGGTCCTTTGATATATGGTCATATGATTTCTTAAATTGCTATTGCCTTTGATATCTCACAATCTTCTTTGTCAAGTATGAGATGTGTTAGGATGGTTCACTTTAAAAAGCAAGCTTTCACCCGTGGTGAAGTTATTGATTCTAACTTCAACCTTAAGCATGCACGAGAATGTTCTTGTTGGATCAAAAGAGAAGAAAATCCCCAAATAGTGCGGGTGGTAGAGGAAAGTGAGGAAGAAAATGATAAGAGTGACCACAATACAAGTGAGAGGGATATAGCATAACTATACCAAAAATCTTCCGAGAATATGGCTATTAGTGGAGAAGGCTCTAGTGCTCCTAGTGACTTAGCTTTATGGCAATAAGTTCTCTATGGTCAACAAGCAATAATGCAACAATTGGAGCAACTCAATGCTAGGCAATACTATACAAAATGTTGGCAAAGGCGCATGTCTCACAAGAGTGATCACCTTATCAAACGTAGTGGGTATCAAATTGATTCCCCACCACCATCTCCGTAATAAAATTGAGGGAGAATTTCTTAACCCTTTTTCTTTACACTTATATTTTTCTTGATTGTCTTTATTGTATTTGCATGGTCATATTGAGGGCAATTTGTGATTTTAAGTATGGGGGAGGGGTTATCTATTTTAGTTGTGTGCTTATTTTATTGGTTTTGCATTTATGTTTTTGAGTTTGCATTTTTAGTTTACTATGCTAGGTTGTTGCATTATTTCAAACAACTTTTTGATCTTATTTTTATACTCCTTTTTGTTATTGAATGTTTTTGTTCTAATTTGGTTCATTAATATATTAAGTCTTAAAAACATCTAAAAATTAATTGATTACCCACTTTCTTTGCCTTATTTGCTAATAATTTGGATAAGATAGTGTAGGTTTGATGGTAATTTTTACCTTGTATTATTGCTTTTGAAATATTTAATCACATTAACTAATTAATTTTGACTAATGAATTAAGCTTAAGTTTTAAAGAAATAATATATGTTTAGAAGAGGAAACTATAACCATAATACGTACTTGTAATTGATCAATAAAGGATGAGGATTTAATAAAAAAAATCACGAGATGGAGCGTAAATCACACTCACCTAAAGAAAAAAAAAGAAAAAAAATAAAGTGCATATATATCTTATTCCTTTAGCCTAATACTGCTATGAATAGTGCTAGTAGCCACTTGATGATGTTGTAAATTCTGAGTAAGTCGTGTGTATTTATGTTTGCTCCTCACATTCATTCAAAAAGGATTTCTAATAATATCTCAAGTAAGATTTTATTGTCCAAAAATGCCTTGAGATTGATTGCATAAGTACGTGTACTTTTCTTTTGTCCTCTGTGAGTGAATAGTTTCCTTTATACTTGAGTTTGATTAATAAATTGGAATTAAATTTGACTTGCATTGATTTCATTTGTAATAATTCTTGGTGGGGGTTACTTTATTTTCTATATTATTATTGTCCTTGTTCTAGGTTTTTGAGGGCTTGTGGGTTGATTTTAAATCTTTTTTTCCTTTTGTTTCTTTGATTTAATATGGTGGTGACCCTTATTAGTGCTTAATCATTTTGAATTGAAAGGAGTAATCTATTGATATTTTATTTGAACCTTCATCTTTGATCTTCAAGTTTTGCTTAAGGGTAAGTAAAGTCTAAATGTGGGGGAGTTTGATGCATTGCAATTAGCATAGTAATTTTAGGATAATTCATGCATATTTAGGTTGCATTTAGTATACATTTTAGTTTAATCTTGATGCATTTCATTCACAATCATAAATTCTTTTGATCTTAATTGTTCTTGGTAAATTTATATGAATTTGAATGATTTATTGATGTTTTTGAAGTTTGTTTGAAGCTTAAGGAAGTTATATGGGCATATTGAAGTCATTCAAGGTCAAAGGAATGAAGGGAGCAAGCTTTGGGGTGTTTGTTGACCGTCACTACTCGGCACCCTTTGCCAAAGCTTTTTATTAGTCATGATAGAGAGCTGCTGTCATGACTCAGTACTTTTTCCCTTGTCTTTTATGAGTCATGACAGAGAGGAGCTATCACGAGTTGGCACCAGTCTTCACCTCTCGGCACGGTATGAAGAGTCACGACCATTCAGATCATGTTGTACTCTTTCGGCCATAACTTCCTCTACAGAACTCGGATTTAAGTGATTTAAGGATATGGAAAGCTTATTCAGAGGGCTATAACTTTAATGAAGACACCTAGACCTAATTCACTCATCTGAATTGTTGAAAATGCCCTTAAAGTGACTAATAATATTGAAGCAATGTGATCCTTCACAAAGATTTGTAGCTTTTTATTTGATATGACTTGTACCCTTTGGCTATTAACTTTAAAACATATAAGTACTTTATTTTGTCTCTGAAAAGAATATTGATTTTCATTAATAGAGATATAGAGATTAGTATTAGAACATTTATAGTAAAATTTAGGGACGAAAAGTAGTTAGAACTTGAAGGTGTTATCATTCATTGAAGATCAAAAGAGCATTTGCTTTGTAGACATTTTCTTCATCAAGTCATTATCAAAAGAGATTATTAAAGACTCTAAATTCATTTCTAAGTGTTCTAACTCTTTCTTTCTATAATTCTCTTGATGTTTGAATATTGTTTTATTGTATTGATGGTTTTATTCATAATGTATCAAGGCTAAGTGCTTAGTAGGTTGGAATTGCAATGGATGATAGTTTCAATGAATTGAATTAATTGTTTTGCATTATTGAATGAATGATTTGACTTTAAATGAGTAATTAATTATGTTATATATGCTTAATCAGCATATATGATATGTAAATCAAGGGTTCACAGTGAGAGTTAGGAGTTTTGGTGGAAATACAATTGAATTAATTTAAAGGGTAGGAAAGTACCTAGAGACAAGAAATCCACTTTGAGGGGTCAAAGAATTGGCAAAGAACTTCATGGTTTTTATCTATCTCTACAATGACACGAGAGTACTTGTAGACTCTAAATGGAAATACCCTTATTTAATAATGACAGTTGCTCTTAATGATTTTAGGTCACATTCTCCAATCATTGCATTCATAGTTAATATAATTGATTTGTGTCAACAATTCATTGTTCTATTCTATATTGTGATTTCCACCTACATTTCTGTGAATATTATTTATTGTTATTTTATTTCTTATTAATTGCATAGTTTTAGTTACTTTACTATTTAATTAGGCTCATAATTTGATTAATTACAACTTGATATATTGGTTAGCCTATTCATCTCAGTATTTATTCGGCTAATACTTGATTTCCCTGTTATTCCCTGTGTTTGACCCTATACTTATCCTATATTTAGCCATAGAAGCTAGGGTATATAATTCAACCCACATCATAGGCCACACTTTTTATTGCCTTTTAGATGGATATTCAGGTTATAGTCAAATTTCCATTATGCTAAAAAATCAAGAAAAGGCCACATTCACATGTTCTTATGGTACTTATACATATAGAAGGATGCCTTTTGGATTGTGCAACGCCCCCGCCACTTTTCAATGTTGCATGATGACTATCTTCTCAAATTTAGTTTAGGAAATCATGGAGATCTCCATGGATAATTTTTCAGTGTTTAGGGACTCTTTTGAGGGTTGTCTACATAATTTGGAAAGAGTTTTAGCAAGATGTGAAGAAACTAATCTCATACTCAACTAAAAAAAAGTGTCACTTTATAGTGAATAAAGGAATAGTTTTGGGACAAAAAATTTCTACAAAAGGCATTAAAGTTGATTGTACAAAGATTGAGACCATTGAAAACCTTAATTATCTAACTAATATAAAGGAAGTTAGAAATTTCTTTAGTCACATCAGTTTCTATAGGTGTTTTATCAAGGATTTTTCCAAAATTTCTAAACCTTTTTCTCTTTTATTAAAAAAATGTGTCTTTTAAGTTCACTAATGAGTATAAAATTGCTTTAGATATGTTGAAGGAGGCCTTGACATCTGCCCCAATAGTAGTACTTCTAAACTAATGTGTGATGAAAGTGAGCAAGTAATTGGAGCTGTTTTGGGATAACGTAAAGATAATAAATTGCACGTGATCTACTATGTAAGCAAGACTCTTTTAGAGGCTCAACTTAATTATGCAACCACAGAGAAAGAGATGCTAGCCATTGTCTTTGCATTTGACAAGTTTAGGTCATACCTACTTAGGTCACTGTTTATATAAATCATTCGGTTATCAAATACTTGCTCACCAAAAAGGACTCTAAACCAATATTAATTTGGTGGGTACTTTTGCTATAAGAGTTTAACATGATAATTAAAGACAAAAAAGGCTCAAAAAACCTTACGGTGGATCATCTATCTCATTGGGAAAATGGTAGTAATGAAGATACAATAATTAAAAATGTAACACCTGCATTCTAAGATACATATTCCTTCATTATGCATTTCATTTTATACATAGTAGAATAGTGGACCTAATATAAGATTAGGTATGTTTATGAATTATTGATAAGGACCAAATTGTAAGGAAAATTTAATTAGATTGACATAATAGAAAGTTCAGGGGTTAATATGCAATATTTGCACTTCATTAAGAAGTAAAGGGGATGTTATGGTGATAAACCTCTTGAATTATCGAGATATTTCTTTAATTAAGCCATGCATAACCATATGGTTATGTATGTGTACAAGTGTAGGGTTGATAGTATGTATATGTGTGTGTTAGAAAATTGAAGAGGAAAAATTCTACAAGAAAGAGGAGAGTGATCTTTGAAAGGGTTTAGAGAATTTGATCATGCTTTATTACCTAACAAGAGTTTTGGGAATTCTAGGAGCATTAGAGAACTTGGAGATTCCATTTGGTAAGTTTATGCATGCATTTTGTTAATTAAAGTTAAGTTTTATTTGTTACAAAATTCATGCTCTATTTTAGAAAGTTTTAGTCTTAGTGTTTTTATCATAACTTGAGTTATAGAACTCTAAAGTGAGAAAGATTTGATGATAAATAAATTGTAAGGAGTGCTATACAACTTTTATGCTTTGAGTTTGAACTAAAATTATCATTAAAAGGTTTAACAGAGCTCGACATTTTATTGCTCACTCTGGTAGCTCTGTGTGACCCGATTGTGTTCAAAAATTTATAAGTAATTCTATACATGTCTAAATTATGTAATTTTAATTTGTAATTAAAGTAGACTTGTAACCCTCGCATTAATAATAAAATCATGGCCATAGTACTTGTCTATATAATTTTAAATCATATCAAACTTGGAGCAATAAGTTGCACTAGTTCAGCTTAGGTGCAAGTGAGATTATTTATATGTGTGTTTGATATATGATTATGTGTAGGAGTTGCAAAGGACAAGGAAGACACAACTAACTAGGAGAAGCTCTTTTTCAATTAAAGAACTAGGAAGCCTTTTTGGTAAGTAGTTACTAATATAATATATTGTTAGTGTAGATGTGCCCTAGGACCATTATTGTATGTAGACATTGTATATTTATCCCTATGGCAATAAAATATTCATTTATGTTAAAGTGTTTGTTTATTTGAATATTTACCCTTAGTATAATGTTAAATAATTTTATCATCAAAAGTTGATAATATGAGTGATAAACTTATTTAGTATATATACTATAAATGTTCATAGTCATTGGATTAATATTTGGGTAGTATTAATCTCTAGACTATCACCTCTGTCTATT
>CATIWO010627686.1:0-13675 GCA_949673435.1 Macaranga tanarius
TTTTCAACAAAACCATAACTTCTTTAGCTACTTTATAAACCAGTAAATTAATTAACAGAAGTATAAGAAAGTTGAAAAAATGATCTCATTGGTCAATACCTTGTCTTGATGGAGCAGGACAAGAGTAGCCATTATTAACCAGAGTCAAATTAGCAGGCAATGGATCATCCGAATTATTTCCATTTACAAACCGGGTCCCAACCAACAGGATCCTATCTTCCATCTGGGTCACATCCCCCGCCGTCTCAATAGCCGTCTTGAGGTCAGTGCTAGGAAAACCAACCAAAACGGTGCCGTTGCCGACAAAAGCAGGTAAAGAAGTACCATCAGCCAACACAGCATCAGTTGCAGAAACTAATATCTCCTTATTATTAAACCCAACAAAAACCCTCCATGACTTGAGCTCCTCGCGTCCGTTGTTGAGCACGGTCACAGTGGACTCGAACCTGTACGGTTGGTTGGTGGGGTCATCAGTTGGTGGGATAGGGTAGCCTCCGGTGTAGCTGTAGGACAAGTAAACACCGTTGCAAGTGGCGTTTAGTGGTGGGGATGGCTGAGAGAAAGCAGTGTAAAGAAACAATGAGAGTGCACTGAAAATGATAAGGAGCTCGTTATTGTTACCAGCCATGTCTATTAGCCAGAGATTATGAGCTAACTACAGCAAAGAGTTAAAGAACATAAACATTAGCCAAAAGCTTTCAAGCAAGATTAAGCTGGAGCTCAGACAGCAATGTTTAAACGGCGAAATTCAATTGTCAAGTGTAGTGGGGTGCCGGCAGATGGTTTCTATACTTAACTGCAAAATAAAAAAGAGAAGAAGAGGAGAAGTGGTCTTCTATTATTTGATTATGTACAATAATTTTTTAGGTGTTTTGGTGGGTAATGTTTGAAATAGACAATTGTATATGTTTGCAAGAAAATTGAACTAGGCCAACTCCATTATTTACGTCTTCTAGTGTGTGTATGCTTACCAAGTCTTGATCATTTTCTTGCTGTATGTTATGTCTCTCTCAAGATAGTTTAATTTTTCTTGGTTTTTAGCATGCATGGATGGTCTGGTTTTAGCTGCATGAAGTTTGTTAATATTATAAAAATTTAGTTTTAATTCAATTAAGGGATGAATCATAAGTGCTTGCATATATAATTTTTATAAGAAAGTTATGGGTCCTAAAATCTGTACAGGTGCAGGTGGCCTCCCTTTAAATTAATGTCCATTCGGTAATGACTTTGATTTACGAGTAATGATTTTTGTCCTGTGAATACTTCCGTCACTCAATGTGAAAAATTCAAAATTGTCCCTCACTCATTCAAATGTTCTCCTATGAATGGGAATAAACAAATAATTTTTAAAAGTAAAATTTTATTTTAATTTGGTGAGCGATATAATTATTCATATCGCTCAAAAAGACATATAACATTATCTTAGATTTAGTTAATAATTTTATGGCTGAATTGGCCAGCTATTATCTTAAGTAAAAAACCTCTATAACCTGCTCAGAAATAAATATATGTTCAAAAAGTGAACAGGTCTTGTTTGTGCTTGTGCAAGATTTTGGTTTTTTTTAAAAAATCCCCATCTAGAAAGTAGACACAAAAGATGCATAGTTTAC
Organism: Macaranga tanarius; assembly: GCA_949673435.1. NCBI lineage: Eukaryota > Viridiplantae > Streptophyta > Magnoliopsida > Malpighiales > Euphorbiaceae > Macaranga > Macaranga tanarius. The sequence goes on from CATIWO010627686.1 coordinate 1,611, forward strand.
AAGTGAATCTTGTGATGAATTTATTTCTTTGTCTAGCATCTATTGAAAAAGCTTAAATAGAATATTGGAGTAGTAAAATAATAACTCATGTTTAAGGATATTTTGAAATAAAGGGTTTAAATTATGCCGTCATTGAAGAGAAAAATTGTTTTTTATTATGCAGTTTATAAATGTTTAGATCATATAATAGCCTATTAATTAAAAAAATAGAATATAGTTTTTTTTTATTTGGATAGGAACTGCAATAAATTCATATATGCATTATTCTCAAATAATCAAAACGAGTAATAAATTTCTGAAATTAAAATTTAAAATTGATAAAAGAAATTATTTGCTACAACTATGTATTAGATTAATAATTTTGGACTTCATTTTTTTATTAAAGAAAAATGAGAGAAAAAACCAACGGAAATAAAAGTTAGAGGAAATAAAAGAAATTAATTTTTATTTAATTACAACCATTAATTATGTTGGTGTATCAATAATTGTAAAATATATCAATAGTTATAATTAATTAAATTTTAATTTAATGGTCTTAATTTCAGTTGTATAGATAAAACCATTTTGATTGTAAAATGGCTCATTTTTTTTAACTTGAATCATCATGTACCAATAATCATCTTCACAAAGAACCATAATTTTATTCATTCATAAATCTTTAACAATTTTAAAATATTATCTCGGGAGCTAATTTGTTTATTAATTAGTTCTTCCAAAATTTATTACTCAAGTCCATTCCAATTGTCGTTTCACAAAAATTAAAAATCTTATTAAATAGATATAATTATAGGTGCAAATTACTATATTAACCTCTTTTAAAAAAACAAAAAATTTATACTTCAATCAAACTTTAAAACCAAGATATAGGTAAAGTTTAAAAAAAGAGTTTATTTTTTATTAGTAATCTAAATAAGTTATTTGGAGTGAAACAAATTCTATTTTTTAAAATAACAATTAAAATGGAACGGAGAAGTAATTTTTAAACATATCAGTCAATTAACACAAATATTATCATTTTATTTAATTGAACTTTAGCATATGTGCCTCTCTCTGTTTGTTAATCAATAAAAAGTGGTATGAAAATTTTAAATTCCAAGAATATTCTACTATTCTATTAAGCAAGAAAGAGGTAGACTTTTGAACCAAAGCACATTTATTATTAAATTATTATAATTTTTAAAAGCAGTGTACCCATCTCAACGGTTTACACCATTTAAAGCAGCAGAGAGAAAATTAGCCCTTTCGGCCTCGGCCCTTATCTGCCCTTTTTTTTTTCCTTGACTTTCTTGTCTCCGTGGGACCACATGGACATGTCACGTCCCAAAACCCGACCGTTTCACTTGAATTCTAACCGTCCGATTCTATTCAAACAACGGCCCTGATCATTTGACCGTTATCATTAATGCTCAACCCTCCAAACCCTCTCTATTCTCTCGAAATTTCAAATTGAACAGCACGAACTCCCTTAAAACTTCACTCCATTATCTTCTTTCTTCTTCACTTGAAAAAATTTTCCTACCTTCCTTTTGCGTTTTCATTATCTGGGTTCTGTTTGTTTTTGTGCTTTCTTTCAATTTCAAGGGGAAAAAAGATACCTTTGAATCCTCTTTCTCTTTTTGTTTAAGCAACTAAAAATGGTGAAAACGGCTAATTCTCCGTGTTCTTCTCCGGTGACGATAACAGTGTCATCAGGAGGCAAAGGAGGAGGAAGCAGAAGCATGGGTTTAACAAGTCCAGTACCAAGAGCTTCTATATCAAATAACCAAAATTCCCCTCTTAGTAACAGTAAAAACCGTACTTCAAGTGGTGGCAGATATTGTTCAACGTCTAAAGATGATACTACTGAAGAGATCAACTCAGATTTTGTCACCTACACTGTCCATATACCTCCCACTCCAGATCATCAGCCTATGTCTGCCTCACAAACTAGTCTAGATATCAAGAATGATGGCAAGCCTGATAGGAGTTTTATTTCGGGTACTATTTTCACTGGAGGTTTTAATTCAGTCACGCGTGGTCATGTTATTGACGGCTCCATGGAAATGACCAAGTCACTGAAATCAATGCTTGTTTGCGGAATGAAGGGTTGTGATGAGAAGGCAATCCAAGGAAAATGTGAGTGTGGATTCAAGATTTGTAGAGATTGTTACTTAGATTGTGTGGGGTCTAATGGTGCAGGCCATTGTCCTGGTTGCAAAGAACCATATAAGGATGTTGATGATGAGGATTATGATGATGAAGAAGATGATGAGGTCAAAAGTGAGGAAGAGGATCAGGCATTGCCTTTGCCTAAGTTGGATAAGAGACTTTCACTTGTGAAGTCAATTAAGGCGATGAATCATCCTCCTGAGTTTGATCATACGAGGTGGTTGTTTGAGACTAAGGGAACTTATGGCTATGGTAATGCTGTGTGGCCTAAAGATGGGTATGGAGGTGGGTCGGGAGCTAATGGACTTGAGCATTTTCCAGATTTTGGAGAGAGAACTAGGAGACCTTTAACCAGGAAAGTTGGGGTCTCTGCTGCAATTCTCAGTCCCTACAGGTACATTGAGAGAAAAATTCTGTTCATTTTCTTCATTTAGCTTGAATATACTTCTTGTTGTTCGTTTGGATTTGTTACTTGTGGCCCATAATTCAATTTAAATTTTGACTCATAGTTCTTGGTTTGTTGAAATAAGATGTTTTGTTGATCTCATTCACTGCTTGTAGACTATTTGTAGTACCAAACAATATTTGCATTTTTACTTTATAGTCTTACCTGTGAGTGAATTGAAACATATGCCTTAATAAATAACATAATATATTTTAGCTGGTTCCAGAAAATAAAATGTTCTGTTTATGCTGTTACATTAGTATCTGAACGTGAGATTGATGTTATTGTTATGCAGACTACTCATAGCAATACGTATGGCCGCTCTTGGTTTGTTTTTAACATGGAGAATTCGTCATCCCAATCATGAGGCAATGTGGCTGTGGGGGATGTCGATAACTTGTGAGGTCTGGTTTGCCTTATCATGGCTTCTTGATCAGCTTCCTAAACTCTGCCCTGTCAACAGAGTGACTGACCTCTCTGTGCTAAAAGACCGTTTCGAATCCCCCAATCTTAGAAATCCAAAAGGGAGATCAGACCTTCCGGGCATTGATGTATTTGTTTCAACAGCAGATCCTGAGAAAGAACCCCCTCTAGTCACTGCAAATACAATTCTGTCAATTCTTGCAGTTGATTATCCAGTGGAAAAGCTTGCCTGTTACTTATCAGATGATGGTGGTTCTCTTTTGACATTTGAAGCTCTAGCAGAAACTGCTAGTTTTGCAAGAATGTGGGTTCCTTTCTGCAGAAAACACAACATTGAACCTAGGAATCCTGAGGCTTATTTTGGGCAGAAGCGTGATTTTCTGAAGAACAAACTTAGGCTTGACTTTGTCAGAGAGAGGAGAAGAGTGAAAAGAGAATATGATGAATTTAAGGTGAGGATTAATTCATTGCCTGAATCGATTCGGAGAAGATCAGATGCTTATAATGCCCATGAAGAGCTTCGGGCAAAGAAGAAACAGATGGAAATGGGAGGCAATCTATCAGAACCTCTTAAAGTTCCAAAGGCAACTTGGATGTCAGATGGTTCTCATTGGCCTGGCACTTGGACTTCAGGAGAGAGTGACCACTCAAGAGGAGACCATGCTGGCATAATTCAGGTAATTCTTTCTTTACGAGAACATTATGTTGCTAGTTACTATGCAGTGAGTTAGATACGATTTAACATTCTGTTTTTGTTTACAGGCAATGCTGGCTCCACCAAATGCAGAACCTGTTTTTGGGGCAGAAGCAGATGGAGAGAATTTAATTGACACAACAGAAGTTGATATCAGATTGCCAATGCTGGTCTACGTGTCCCGTGAGAAGAGGTCAGGTTATGACCACAACAAGAAAGCTGGAGCTATGAATGCTCTAGTGAGAACTAGTGCAATCATGTCCAACGGTCCATTCATTTTAAATCTTGACTGCGATCACTACATTTATAATTCGTTGGCTTTAAGAGAAGGAATGTGCTTTATGCTTGATAGAGGAGGTGATAGGATCTGCTACGTTCAGTTCCCACAAAGATTTGAAGGCATTGACCCAAGCGATCGGTATGCTAACCACAACACTGTGTTCTTTGATGTGAGTATGAGAGCTCTTGATGGGTTACAGGGTCCAATGTACGTAGGAACAGGCTGCATTTTTCGCAGGACAGCTCTCTACGGGTTCAGTCCTCCTAGAACCACAGAACACCATGGATGGTTTGGCAGAAAGAAAATTAAGTTGTTCTTGAGGAAACCAAAGGCAAAGAAGCAAGAGGATGAGATAGCATTACCAATCAACTGTGATCATAATGATGATGATGCAGATATTGAGTCTTTGCTTCTTCCGAAAAGGTTTGGGAACTCAACTTCTCTGGCTGCATCTATCCCAATTGCAGAGTACCAGGGAAGGTTGCTTCAAGATGTGCAAGGAAGGGGTAAGCAGGGAAGGCCAGCTGGTTCTCTTGCTGTTCCAAGAGAACCTTTGGATGCTGCAACAGTTGCAGAGGCAATTAGTGTTATCTCTTGCTTCTATGAGGATAAAACTGAGTGGGGCAAAAGGGTGGGTTGGATTTATGGTTCTGTGACAGAAGATGTGGTGACTGGTTATCGTATGCACAATAGAGGATGGAGGTCTGTGTATTGTGTAACCAAAAGAGATGCATTTCGTGGAACAGCTCCAATCAATCTAACAGACAGGCTGCACCAAGTTCTTCGATGGGCAACTGGCTCGGTTGAAATATTTTTCTCAAGAAACAATGCACTTTTTGCTAGTCCTCGGATGAAATTCTTGCAGAGGGTGGCATATTTCAATGTGGGAATGTACCCTTTCACCTCTATGTTCCTCATTGTTTATTGCATCCTACCCGCAGTGTCTCTATTCTCAGGCCAGTTCATCGTTCAATATTTGAGTGTTACCTTTCTAGTGTTCTTGTTAGCCATCACAATCACCCTATGCTTTCTTGCTCTCCTGGAAATCAAATGGTCAGGAATCACTCTCCACGACTGGTGGCGAAATGAGCAGTTTTGGTTAATTGGAGGAACGAGTGCTCATCCTGCAGCAGTATTACAAGGACTACTGAAGGTTATAGCAGGAGTTGATATTTCATTCACATTGACATCTAAATCTGCCATGCCTGATGATGGAGACGATGAGTTTGCAGAGCTATATGTGGTTAAGTGGAGCTTCTTAATGGTACCTCCGATCACGATAATGATGTTGAACATGATAGCAATTGCAGTAGGAGTGGCAAGGACCGTGTATAGTACTTATCCCCAGTGGAGCAAACTTCTTGGAGGGGTGTTCTTCAGCTTCTGGGTTTTGTCTCATCTCTACCCATTCGCAAAAGGATTGATGGGAAGAAGAGGTAGGGTTCCAACCATTGTGTATGTCTGGTCTGGATTGCTATCAATCATCATTTCATTGCTTTGGGTGTACATTAGTCCTCCTTCAGGAAAGGAAGACTACATGAAGTTTCAGTTCCCTTGATGGGTTGTGTTGTGTTGTCTGTCTTGGTTATACATAGGCTTATAGGAAAAAATCAGCAGACAAAAAGTGAAGTTTCTCAACTTCACATTTGTAGTTTTATTTTGCTTTGTATTGATTGATTCCAATTCTTATCTGCTACTGTTAAAAATTGTAATCTTACAGTGTGTAATTGCACCTGAGGACCATACTAAGGAACCTCTTATGTTCAAGTTCTTTTAGGCAGTTAAACTTTTACCTTAAAGAAACATTGCAGAATATCTTTTCATTTGCACTTGTCGCATTGCGTCGTGTTTCTCCTGATACCATTACTCACGTTTGTCTGATACAAGTGTTTGAACTATCTTCTTATCCTGAAAAAGAAACAAGGAACTTCAAATAGAATTGGCTTCATGACACTTCTCTTTCGAATTGTCATATGTTGCCAATCATTTCAGATCCCACATTTCTTCTGCACATATATTTGTATTATATGGATGAACTGCACATGCAATATGTGGCAAAGCAATAATAATAATAATAATAACACCCAACACAACTAATGAGTACTGCAGAGGATGTGTCTGTCCACTTTGTAATCTAAGGTTAGACAATCAAAATTCCTAAATTTCTCAATTAGCCTTTCTAAATGAGTGAAGTTTGGACTCATTCCCCAGCATTCATTTTGTTAATAAGTATGCTTTCCGTGTGGTCCTATTGATTAGGATCAAGATAAGGAACCAACCATTGTACATTGCTTTTATAATCTGTCCCACTGGACTTGCAGCTATAACCCACCACATGGCGTGTTCTTGTCAACTTATTAGTTTTCTCATGTGTACAGGTTTCGCCCTTTTAATTTGGAGCAACTAAGTACATTGAATAAGGAAAAGGTAGAACCACCTTTAAGGCTATTTGAACTGTAGTAAAGTTGCCTTATAAGATAAATCAGTGATTATAGGTTAAACAATATCATCATATGATTAATCATTCTCCTTAAAATTATCCTAACAGCATTAATTTTGACCAAGCTTAACTACCAGGTTAGTTATAGTAAGCAATCATGTATTGCTAGAATGATCTAGTATCCTGCTGGAGTTGGTGATAAGTTGATTATGTTACTCTTTCTTCCCTTGTATTTTTCCGGTCCAGACAAAAGTAAATCCCTTAAGTGCTCTGATTATGCCATTGATGACTTAAATTGTTCCTGGATTGTATGATTGTCTTGCTACTAATTGGTCATGTCCCACTTGACAGGAGCAGCTAGCTGCCCTTGTGGTGGGTTTAAGGTTAAGATTAGCGAGGTTTGAAATGTATTAAATGTTCTAATATATGCAAAGATATATGCTAAGCACAGAACAAAATTGGGTGGTGGACCATGGATAGGTGATGCTCTTTTGCTCCTCATATCAACCTGATGGTGCTGTTTTCTAGCTGTAAAAGTTGTGAAGTTCTATAACTCTCTTTTTAGGTTCTCATTCATGTGTTTTTGCCAACTTTTTCTTCTCTTTTGTACATTCCTTTCTCCACATGCTACAATATGTTTTTGGACCCCAAAAATCTGAATTCGCCTCCTGGTTTGGCAACTATCCAAGTTCCTTGAATCTTTGGGGAACCCAAGAGAACGTGTTTCTCTTTAACTCTTGATCTAAACTCTAAACAGATGTCCAACTTGCTGGGTATGGCTCTAGGCCACCTTGAATGATATCTAAGAATGGAGCTGAAATTGACCGCATGCAGAAGAGAAAAAGAAGATCAAGCAACTCGGCTTGGAATCTTCCATACCCATCCTATTGCTTGCTGCTCTAATTGATGTTGGCCTATATTTACCATGCGGTCATCTTGGACATGGACATGGACATGTAGCCTAAAAAGGGACTTGATTGTTTTTATGTTATATGGTTCAATTTCCTTTGTTTGAATGGCGCATATGAGACGAAATGCAATAAAAACTATAAGGATAAGTACACACATATCATCTAATTGGGTCCCAAATCAGATCAATATATTTTATTTGTTTGCAGCTACCATTGTTTTGTTCATGGTGCCTATATACTCATTTATCTTGAATGTTAAACATGCACAAATAATCCTCCAATTCCATCCACATGAATTACCCACTCTATCCTAAGCGCAAAAAATCAAATGAAAATCTTCAGCGGGGCCCATTTATACATGATGTGCAAACCTGAATGCCACCATGGAGTATTGAGTGCACCGGATCATTGCCCAACTGCTCAACTCTAGAACAAATCAGACCCTACCAAATGATTAAGATTTTAAAAACAATTATCATGGAATAAAATTATAATAATTGAGGACAGCAACTCTGACAGAGTCCGATTGATATTTCTTAATTGTATATATATAGATATATTACAGAGAAGGTTGCTAAGTCCTAATCAGCTTTCCTGAACATACTAATTAACTTAATTTTATCCGCTTCTTAAATAATAAACAGCAAGTAATATAAGCAGCCAACAATGTTAGAACAAGGAGCATAATACACCTGGAGAGTTAAACAAATTTATCATTGTTAAAAAAGAAGAAAAAAGAATTAAATACAAACCAATCATAGTATGGTTTAGAACCACATGTAACCAGCTGATTCCAGGAGAGCTAGAGCAAATGGCCACGTGTGATGCCAGGGCAAAAGGAATCGGTCCCCAGCTCAACTATGGACACTTCCTACGCAACAATTCAATTCTGGGTCCCTTTTTTGTGCTGCAATTAAGTTTCGATTGTTCAACTTCCTACTATTTTTTGTTGTTATTATTAGACCTCCCAAAAAAAAAAAAAAAAAAAATAGTACTAATGCTAAATAACAAACCAACTTTGATCGTATTTATCCGAGCAGTAAAACATCCATGCAAATCAATGCTTCAAGGGTTAAAAGGGGTGCAGTATAAAGTTGATCAGAAGCCACTGCCACTGCCACTGCTACTGCCACCAAAGCCAGCCCACAAAATTAAAAAAGACCCCATTGTAATTAATAATATCTCGTAGACTTTGCTGCCATTTTCTTATACAACCTGTTCTTAGATTCCTCCTCCGATGCCTAATTCAGGCAAATTCCTCTCCAGCCTGCCACTACTCTCTCTGCACTCTTGGTTTTGGAGGCCAGGCACAGGCACACCCACTAAGTAGGTTCCTTCAATTCGGCCATTACACAAAATGGACTCCACCTACCTACAACGTATATATAATGTAACTTTTATCATTTCATGCTTCTCTTTGATTTGTTCTCACTTCCTCACTTAATAAGCACAACACTATTACTTCTGCTCTAAAAAATAGTAACGTGCATAAAGCAAAAAGCTGTGAGGAAAAAATAAATAAATAAATAAAACTATACAGCAAAATAGAATTCAATTAGCAGCTTCTCTTCCTCCCTCCATCCACTCAATGACACTGTAGCTACTAAAATCAGGAACACATAAAAGTTGACCGACACCTCAAGATAAGATGCTTTAGTAATTTACAATTTGCCTGATTGCAACTGGCTTGGCAGCAAGCAACAGTAATTTAAAGAAATTGAAGGAGTGTAATTTGGTCATTTTATTATTAATATTCATATTATCTATGGTGATCTGTTCTGCACAGTGCCAAATCCGATGGGCTGATGATAAATAGATGATATCGAATTTGAAATTTTTTCTTTTTTCTTCTTCTTATTCTTATTTCCAGAGACATAAACAATAACAATAGAATTGAATATAATAGAATACAAATGGCGCCTGAGAAATGATTTTGATATTATAATTAAAAAAAATTAAAAATCAAGAAAAATGAGTAAGAAGGCACAAAATTAATGAAGAAAATAAACAAAGTGCCAAAATCAGAAATTAAAAGAACCAAAAAAAAATTAAAATTTAAAAATTAGTGACAAAAACAGTAGTCCTGGAGAGAATTTACCGGTGGCGAATACTACTCATTGAGAGTGTCCGTACAAATCATAAGGTGCCCATAGTGCATCCAGCGGGCACGGTTTCTTTGAATCAATCCTTAGCCATGGCTTGCCGCTACCGGACCAATGCAAGAGGCTAACCGGACCAGGATGCAAGTCACGACAGCTGCCTTTCACATTATCACCACCTAATCCATGCTGATTCCACCTGTGCTCGATCGGCGCCACGTGTCCAGCAAAAACCAACAGAAACGGCGGTAGAGAGCCTAATTCATAGATCCGGTCACTCTTCTGGATCTCCATCCATCTCTCTATCCGTTTTGTATACCCGACCCGTCTCCACTTCACCAGATCTATCACCATTACTCCAGTATTAAAATAACACGGTTTCCGTCCGGTGAACGCACTGGAAAACTGTTTGTTTGACCAGAAACTCAAAGTGAAATATTTGGTGAAGTTAGCGTGACAATATTCCGGTGCACCGATTGTTCTAGAACCCAAATTCGTAGTCCAGAGCTTGGCAATATCGTCAACCACAACTAAATCGGAGTCCAGATAGATCACACGACGAACGCAGGGCTCCAACAGATCAGCCAAGTAATTTCTGGCGTAATTAAGAGGCTGTTCTAGGGCTTGCCTTACAGAAGTAGAGATGAGGTTACGTACAATTTCTGGATTGAAGTAGTACACTTTAAACTTCAATTGAGGGAAAGTAGACCTCACTAGGGATTCAAGATTGGTTTCAGAGACTAGAAAGTGAAAGAAAACACTCTCTGGACACGTTGAATGCTGCAAAATAGAGTGAACAGCGGCGATTGAACCTCGAAGATACTCAACATCGAGTGTAATCGCGACGTGTACCAAAGAAGGATCACAAACACCACCGACACCGGTTTTAACAGAGACTCGGCCGCTAACGAAGCCACATTTATCGGCATTGCGGAATGCGGTAGCCTTTCGAAAGGAGAATCGGTTCAATGAATCAACTGCGGGGTTTCCGAAAGACGATCGAATGGCTTCAGCTGGAGGGAAGGATTGGAGAGACGGTGAGAGGATGATCATAACCATAGCGGCGGAGAAGAAGCCTGAGAAACGCATAATCCAAAGCATTTTACTACCACGGTAAAAAATACTATGACCGCCTCTCCTCTTTTTTTTCTTTGATTTGAAATGGAAACGATCTATCAAAATGGAAATTAGAGAAGATCGAAGCAAATCTAGGGTTCCTTTAAGGTCTGCCAGAGTGGATACTTTTATACAAAAATGCAGAGAATTAAAATTTAATAAAATAAAGGGGGAATCGATCTTTTGCTTCTGTATCTAACAAGGTAGAATTGCCGTGGGAACGAAGCCAAGGAAAAGAGGAGGAGAAGAATCCCTGATGAAACCCAAAAACAAAAACCAGGGCGGCGCAGAATTTAGGGCATGGTGCTACCGTGCGCCGCCGTGAGCGCACTGTACTGCCTCCGATCACTGGCTCACTCTCCCCTGTAAAGGCGAGTGAGGGAGGATGAGGATGAGGAGGTGGAGGAAGATGATAGAAGTAAAAACAGAGACACAAGTGGAGAGTAACGAGAGAGAAAGGATTTTCTGTTTGCTTTCCAGCTTAGCCTTGCGTTCCCACCATAGAAATCCACGGCCCAAAAAAACAAATTATAATTTAATTTCAATACTACTACTACATTACATACATTTTTATTTGTATTATTATTTAATTACATTTTCTAAATAAAATTGAAAATATTATTATATAATAATATCAATAAGTCATTATATTATTATTATTATTATTATTATTATTTAATTTTTTTTGAAATGAATTATTGTTATTATTTTTATATTTCCGTCAAGTGTAACATTGATTTAGAAAAAGCTATATTTTAAGTATTTTTGTATATGGGGAAACAACCAGCTGCACTTGTCTTCTGTCACAATGACAATTACATCCTTCAACTAATACATACCTTTTACTGTAGCCGTAGTACTTTTGTTTGGATTTATATATACGTCATGTCGTTCTTGCGTTTTCTTTTTTGTATGTCACTATTCGGTATCTATATTTTTTTTCTTTGAGAATTATTCGTTATCTATATTAGTAGTGAGTAATTATAGGTGAATAAACCCATCAATTAGATCAAACGGTCCACATCCACTTGTGTATTAGTAACACATATTGGCATGCTTGCTTCTTGTATTATACTTTCTGTTTTTTTTTTATCTTTGGGAAAGTATGATGGATGATGTATCAACATCACATTAACTTAATCAAAAGGGTGTGTTTTGGCTTCCTCCAATCATTGTGTTACACCTAAAAGAAAAGTGTTCACAGACTTCTTGAGAGTTTTTCCCCCCCTTGCCTTATGTCAAGGCTATTTATCAAGTTAATCAACCAAAGATTAAATTGTGGTGATTAGCATTTTTTCTTATTTGTTTTTCTCTTGTTTCTTTTTGTATTGATGCAATAGGCTTTTTACTTTTCATGTTATTCATATGCCAGTTCTTTTTTATTTTTTATTTGGCTCTTTAATAATGTATGGAATATGTCACATATAATTGGCAAAATAATATACATAATTTTCTCAATCCATCTTTAAATTAAAGACCAAAATAAAAGTTTATGCCTTTTCTCTCTCT
>CATIWO010627689.1:0-22537 GCA_949673435.1 Macaranga tanarius
TATATATATATATAGTAATTTGATTATTGTTGTATCTATATTTTGAAGCATCAAAGGTAAGAACTTAATAAAATATTTGAAAATTTAAGGATCAAATAATAAGCTTTGCCTATTTTAGAATGTTTTGATTATGCTCATATCTTGCTAGAATCTTAATGAAGTTATTTGTTGATATCTATCTATACATACATAATAATTCATACAAGATGCATTCATCTGTTTTCTTTTTTTCCAGATACATTCATATGCTGGATTGATAGACATGACTAGAATTTCATTGATTTTTTAGATACATTCATCTATTAAATTGACAAGCATAGTTATAATTTCATCTATTTTTTTTTTAAATACATTCCTCTATTGGATTGATAAACATGATTATAATTTTGGTTAAATAAAGTTAGAAAATAATTTAAATGGTCTAGAATGTTTTATTTATCTCTCCAATTATCTGGATTCAATTTTCGAAACTAGTATTTTATAAAAATAATATTTTTTTAAAAAAAATTATCATCTTTAAATAATTCGTGGAAAGAATAATTGAATATAGAATATAGAATATTATTAGCTCATAGAATATCAAAGTGTGAAAAATATAAGTATCGAATATTGAATTTCACAGAATGAAGTGAGAGAAATTAAATTATATTTTTTTTATTTTAAACCTTTGATAAACAATTTTTTATTTTTATAAAAAAATAAATTTGAACTTAAAATGTTAGAACTAAAATAATTTGTAAGTTCTCCTCCTTATACTTTAGGCTCCATTTATTTTATAAAAATCATTTATACTATTTGATTATTTAAAAAAAATCACTTGAAAACTATATTTTAATGTTGAAATTTGTTTTAAAATACCATAATTAAAACAGTAGTTGGTATATAAATTTAAATTAATTTTTCTTAAAAACTTGGAAAGAAATAATATAAATAGGAGAGCAGCAACACCGCAGGTCCACAGCTTTTTCTCCTACAGGACAAAGTCATACCCAAACACAAACGCAACAAAAATTAAAAAACCTAATATCAAACTCAAAATATCTTCTTTTTTGGTATGCCCAACGTGGGATCCCAAATATGAAAGGTACTGTTAAGTCCATATTATATTTAGACTAATTTACACTCGCATCGAATTAATCCACCAAGTCGCAAAGTGCTCCGGATCAAAGCATTTCTCAACCCTGACCCTTCTTTTAAAAGCACTTTTTGTTCCTTACAGTCTCTTTTCACAGCCTCTCTCTCCTGTTCCCCTCCTCTTCTCCTCTCCTCCTTCTCTGCGTTCCCATGGCGGCCGCCACCACCACCGCCAGTCTCTCCGCTCTCTCAAAGCCTGCTTTTTCTCCCTTAAATTCCAAGTCACAGCTTTCCCTGAATGCCCCTCTTTTGCTTCTCCCAAAAACCCTTCAAAAACTCTCTTTTTTTCCTTCTTCTTCCTCTGTTTCTCATATCCTCAAACCCCACACCGTTTTCTCCTCCAAAAATCCCATCTCCGAGGTTATCTCCGCAAATAAAAATTACCCAGGTGATGGTTTTCTTGATTATGTCAATGATGATGACGATAAGCCCCGTGAAGAGTGTGGTGTTGTGGGTATTTATGGTGACCCAGAAGCCTCACGTCTTTGCTATTTAGCTCTCCATGCTTTGCAGCATCGTGGCCAAGAAGGTGCCGGTATTGTTGCTGTTAATGACAGTGTTTTACAGTCTGTTACTGGGGTTGGTTTAGTTTCAGAAGTGTTTAATGAATCTAAACTCAACCAGTTACCTGGCGATTTAGCTATTGGTCATGTTAGATATTCTACTGCTGGGGCTTCTATGCTTAAAAATGTTCAACCTTTTGTTGCTGGGTATAGGTTCGGTTCTGTTGGGGTTGCCCACAATGGGAATTTGGTCAATTACAGGAAATTGAGGGCTATGCTTGAAGATAATGGTTCGATTTTTAACACCAGCTCTGATACTGAGGTAGTTCTCCACTTGATTGCTATATCAAAGGTTAGACCTTTTTTTCTTAGGATTGTTGATGCTTGTGAAAAGTTGTCAGGAGCATATTCCATGGTGTTTGTGACAGAGGATAAATTGGTTGCTGTGAGGGATCCTTATGGGTTTAGGCCTTTGGTTATGGGGAGGAGGAGTAATGGTGCTATTGTGTTTGCCTCTGAGACTTGTGCTCTTGACTTGATTGAAGCCACTTATGAGAGAGAGGTTAATCCTGGTGAGGTGCTGGTAGTGGATAAAGATGGGATTCGATCACTTTGCTTAATGCAACATCCTGAACCAAAACAATGCATATTTGAGCATATTTACTTTGCTTTGCCTAATTCAAATGTATTTGGTAAGTCTGTGTATGAGTCTAGGCATCTTTTTGGTGAAATACTTGCCACCGAGGCTCCAGTTGATTGTGATGTTGTGATTGCTGTCCCAGATTCAGGTGTGGTGGCTGCACTTGGTTATGCAGCCAAGGCAGGTGTGCCATTTCAACAAGGATTAATTAGGTCACATTACGTAGGAAGGACATTCATTGAGCCATCACAGAAGATTAGGGACTTTGGTGTCAAGCTTAAGCTATCGCCAGTGAGGGGAGTATTGGAGGGGAAGAGAGTTGTAGTTGTGGATGATTCAATTGTGAGAGGAACTACCTCCTCAAAAATTGTTAGGCTGCTTAAGGAGGCTGGGGCTAAAGAGGTTCATATGAGGATTGCTAGTCCTCCAATTATTGCATCTTGTTATTATGGAGTAGATACACCAAGTTCTGAGGAATTGATATCTAATAGGATGACTGTGGAGGAAATCAGGGAGTTTATTGGATGTGATTCGCTTGCCTTTCTTCCATTGGATAGCTTGAAGCAATTGCTGGGGAATGATTCACCAAATTTTTGCTATGCTTGTTTCTCTGGGAAGTACCCAATTGAGCCAAAGGAAGTTAAAGTGAAACGGATTGGTGATTTTGTGGATGATGGGTTGTATGGAAGTGCTGAGTCGATTGATGGGGGCTGGGTTCAGGGACCTCGAAGTCAGAATATGGAGAAAGTTAGTGATGTCCGAAAGCTGTCAACCATGCTGTGATGTATTATTTCTTTTTCCACCAATTTGCCGAATTGATTGGTTATAAACACAGAGGTATTGAGGGTATCAAATATTTGATGAGAGGAGTGCCAGACGTCTCCAATAATTATAATATAGCCTTTATGTGCTTCTTTAGATTAATTGAGGTCCCAAAACTAGAATTTACACAATTTTGCTGGGTATTTTAAATTTTGTTAGATTTAAAGTTTGATAAATACTTGGTTTATATTTCCCTAAGGATGGACAATTTTTTTTCTATAAGCTTCAGTCTTGGTTTTTTAGCCCTTAGCATAGGATTTTTATACAGGGATGAATGCTGCATCACTACTGATTTTGACACAACGCAGGGTGTGAGTTCATAATGAAGCATTGTACTCGACTTATAATTGGCGTTGCTTTGTATGTTCGTTTACTTTTACCTTGGATATTTGTTTCTGGCTATAGCCATGGTTTGTGCCATGTCTAAAATAAGGCCATTTTTTTTTCTCGTCTCTAATTGATGTGAGGTTCTAAAGTATGCAGTTACTGGCAAATTGTTGCAGTTTGTTTTTACTTGTACCAGTTAAGAGAATTCTAAAATAATCCAATTCATTCGATGAGAATTTTAAATGCTCGATACAATTTTCAGATAATTTTTAGTGGTAGTATATATTACATGCTTCGATGTAGTGTGGCTGTTTTATTCTGGTTTAGTAATTTAATTCATGAGAACCTCAGTAGGTTCAGTTTCGGCTACATGAGATTTGGATTGATAGTGCCCCTTGCACCTATATTAATGATTAGCAGAGCTTTTGTTGGATTTTCGACGCAGGCAGCATAGCATGGCGTTTTGTAACTGTTTTAAAGCACTAAGGTTCTCACATTAAGGTTGCTATGCACCTCTAAATAAAGGCATTATGGCAACGATCAATTTATGTTTCTGTTCTTAGGACATGGTAGATGATCGGACGAGACATTTTCCAATCAAGAAGGGAACTATAATCTGTCCATCAGTCTCTTGATCCTGTGTTGAGTGACGCAAGGCTTCTAATTTGGCTTGGAAGTAGTTAGAAATGCTGTCCTTGAAGTTGAAGATTATTCTCAAGCGGGAATTGGATTGTTGTCTCAAACGGACCATGATTGATCAAAACCTATTGATTTTGTACTTGATGTTGTCAAGTTGTTATTTTTTTTAAGCAGGTAATGCTTGTGCACATCATTTAGCTAAAGTGATAACCATAGCAGTGCTTAAGTTTTGGGTCCTTCACCAAACCAAAAGTGCAAATCAGCCCCTAAACTAACTCGCTAAATTCATAAACTTGTTTCTCAACATTTGATGAAATTATAAGCTTTACTAAAAATACAATGTTTTTGGCATGATAAAGAAATCACTACAAAATTTATATGTAGGTAACAAATTTGGTCATTGGTCCCCTTTGAATAATAACAAAACCACTAAACAAACATCAATGTCCTGAGCATAAATGAGCATAACTTAAAACGGGCAATAACCTGGTTTTGGCATCCCCACTTCTATAAAACCATGGGACCAAGTGCACGACAGGCATAAGAAACAGATTGCACAGCTAAAATCATCAAGTTCCACCATGACAACGTGCATGTAGCGCCAATTAGCCATTTTCCGCTCGGTCATAAGCATTGGACTTGTGTTTTGGTGCAAATGTAAAGCCTTCAGGAACTTTGCCAAGCAACATTTCAGAGATTCGAATCTGCAAAAACATTCAAAAAATCACAACCATTTTAGTACTTTGCAGCTTCATAGTAACATTAGTCTCCAAGATGAAATTCGAGGCAATTGCATACCCAGTCAGCAGCAGAATCAGAAGCCATAAGTGTTTCAAGGTCATCACGGCCATGGTAGGATGGTGGACGCCAGTTAATCCTTTGTGGAATGACATCCAAAAGACCAACAGGTATATACCTGCATGTGTAGCTAAGCCATTCCAATAAGAAATGCCTAGTCGTCTCCACTCCTGCAGAAGGCAATAAACAAGGATCATATAGGTTTCTTTCTTCCCTCCAATCTGGCTACCTATATCATCTTTAAGAGATCGGCCAATAAAAAAGGTCATACCAAAGAACATGTAAGATGCAAGCCCACCTATTTTCCCTCTAAAATTTGACAACCAACAAGAGCAAAACCTAATATCCTATCATATTATCCGATAAAAACATGCACAGTAGTAACAGCAATTTGATTGCATCTATTTCCACTCAACAAAATTAAACTGATAAAAAGAAAAACAAAAAAATTTGAGCAGGAAATTTGTCATAATAGTTCACAAAACCAACAATCCATGTTCCATACCTTTTGTATCAGAACCCCAGTGTTCGAGGCCAAAATGTACAAAATCCTTCAAGACATCCAATCGTTCACCAGACCTGATGTCCCAATGCCTCTGCTCCTTGATTTCGGTAAATATCCAAGGCTGACAATGCAATCAATGTTATTTTCAGGAAATTAAAGTTGACCTTTAAGGAACAAGAACATAAATCAATAGCATGCAAGAGAATTGAACTGTTCATAAAATACCCGACATTAATTGACATGGACAAGTTTCAGTTTCAAAACTACTAACCTTAATTAATGCTCCTCTAGCTATCATGCATGAGGATAGCTCAAGGCAGTCAGACTTGTGCCTGTTCCAGTCTGTATATGAAAAGATATCTCCATTTCCCAATACTTGCAAGGATTCTGGGGCCTTTCTAGCACACTGATCTATGTAGTCCCAGTCAGCAAGTTTGCTGTAGCGTTGCTGACGTGATCTACCATGTATTGTTACAACATTGGTGCCCCAGTTACTAATATCTGCAATTAATGAATCGATACGATTTTTCCCTTCAAAGAATCCTGTCCGCACCTAGAACAACAGGAAAACATAGAACAATAAAACCAAGCACAGGAAGAAAACTCAAAATGTTAACAGAGGCAGAAAAACGAGAAAGAAAATACTGAGAGCAGAAAATTCCAAGCTTAGTGGTAGAACTGCAGTAGGATAAATGTTAAAAAGAAAAAGCAACGATAGCATTTTAAACTACAAGGTAATGCAAATCATGCATACATTTCATAAGCACAAATGTGAATTATTACCTTAACAGTTATAGGTGTTTCCACTGTACCAGAGGCAGCACTTATAATATTTTTCATCCTCACTGGTTTTGTAAGAAGGGATGACCCAGCACCCTTGTTGACAACAATATCAATTGGGCAACCCATATTTATATCAATGAAGTCCACTGTGCATTCCTGATCTATAAGCTCAACTGTACGTGCCACTATGTCTGGATATGACCCACATATTTGTACACCAAATAAATCCTCAGATGGGTGACGCCTCAGCAGTGCCCATTCTGAAGCTTGACCCTATCCTCACGAGAAAATTGTCATCAGAAGTGTTAAATGGCACTCACAGTGCAGTACGAATTAACAAGACATCATGGTTGATTGTTTGCTAATATAGACCAAATTATTAAGCTAATGCAAAGATTTTAAAGATTAGTCCATGCTTCTTCAGCCTCAGCATGTCTATACACTGGCAAGCCCAAGAAAAAGCTAATGATCCATGTCATAGGTAAAGAACCCACATGAAACTATCCATATTATTCATTACAGCAATAACTGAAAATCCAAGAGATTGCAATTTTAGGGAATGAACATTTTGTACATTATGGGAACGTCTCACATAAGCACCCAAGAGGCAACATTTTTTTTTCATCAACTTACTAGTTGAAAAAATAAAAGAACTCACAAGTCACAACTAAGTTCAATGAAAAGAAATAATAACTATAAAACAAAGACCTGCAAAAGATTTGTGCACATTGCCATTTCGCCACAAGTTATATCAGCTCCTAATGCTTTGCAAAGCCTTCGGAAAGGAAGATTTCCAACAGTGGTCAAAGGTGCAAGATACAGTTTTCCTCTGAAGTCGATAAGCTTCTTTTCACGTGGGTGTGTTTTCAAACTTCCATCTGTTTCTATCAGTGCACCATCAGTCATAGCATCTGATTCAGGTTCGGGAAAACCATTCTTAGAGTCTTTCTCCAGGACATTTGATCCTGCTGTCAATTGAATTCACTATCAGTAACAAGTTATTTGTCATACATAAACAATAAATACATCATTAAAAAAACGCACTATGCATGAAATTGCTAAGACAACCATTAGTTTCTTCGCCTGAACACTTCAATTCAAAATCTGACTTTGCCTTTTTTAGGGGCCTAATTTCATCAGTTGTTATTACCCCATCTGCATAATCCACTGTTGGCACTTCTCTTGAGCAATCTAATTTTTCAGCCACATCAGTGGCTACCGCGCCACCACAACCATTCTCATTAGCAGCATGGAAGTCATCAGCACAAACCTTATTAATTTCTTCATCATCCCGCCTTTTGACTCTTGAATTTCCAGGACCCTATGTAAAAGAAAACAAGAAAAATGTGATAAACATAAAACAGGAGGCAAAGTCACACACACAAAACATCAGCAGAAGCAAACTATAAGTAGATTAAAAAAAATGAAAAACACCAATAACCAACCCTCTAGGAAATCTTAAAGAAGAACAAGTAAAGCAAGTGTATAAACTTGATCGCCTACATTTCCAAATTAATCCTCGAAACTATCCACTTAATATATTCTCACACTAAAAACAACATACAAACAAATAATGATGCCGACAATACAGAGAAGTTCAATGACTGATTCACTCTACTGAGCATAACTTAATCACATTGCGAACGGAAACAAAATACGAGGCATAAACAAAAATAGATAAACTCAAACCAAACTAGTAAATGCATCATTTCATTACCATAAGCCCAAGAGACATGAGTTTGGCATCAGCTTTAGGAAACTTCATCTTACACTTCCACAAAAGCTTCTGAACATCCTTATTCAGTCCATTAATCTCAGAATTTTTCTTTTGGGCATTTAAACAAACACCTTTAACACCATTTTCATGAGTACCATAAAATCTACAAGCCAATCCATAAGGACAGTGCTGCCCTTCACCATCCATAAAAGGACATTTCCCTTCCAAATCATCAGGCTTCTGCATAATCATTATCACAATCAAAATTTAAACAAAAAAAAAAATATATAATAATAATAATAATATACCTGAGCCTTAAAAGCTTCCATGTCATGGCTAAAACGACACTTATCACCAAAACGACATGAACTAACATCTTCAGTCTTTGCTACTTCAGGACATAGATGCAATGCAGATTTCTGTTCCTGGCGTCGTTCGCGTTTGATTTGTCGTTTGGATTTCTTCTCCTTGGCTACGACGCTAATTGACTGAGATGATTTGGTGTTAGTATCGGAAACGACGGTGTCGTTTTGGTTGGTTCTAGAAGGCGGAGGAGGACGGAGGAATTCTGTTTTTACTGGAGCTATTGCTTTGGCCACAAGCTCTTCCGGCGTTGGACGAGTTCCGATAGGGTTTTGTAATGGTGGAAGGTCAGCGAGTTCGGCAGCTGACTCGGTCATGTTGAGCGAGTTAACTCACCCAGCAACCAGTCTAGGGATTTTGTTTTATTCAATGAAGAACAAGAAGATGATGAAGTACAGCGTTTAGGGTTTGATTAAGGTGAGCATCAGAAAACGACGCAGTATCTTACCGTTTTCTAAATTACGGATATGCCACGGAGGTCAATTGGAGAAAATTATATCATTTTTTTTTTTTGTCACTTTTTAAATTCGAAGGAAACTGCTTTAATAAGATGGTAAAATTATATGACTTGCTTCAAGTAATTCTTGTGCTTAACATTTAATTATATACAAATCATTTACATGATTTGCAAAATTTAATTTTGTATGTAGCTTCGCAAAATTTTCATTCTTGATAAATTTATGTGAATATTTATAAAGTTTATAAATTTTTTTTTTTTTGAGCTTTGAACTAGATGGTTTTGTCCATATTGAGAATTGTGGGAGAGCAGGGGGAGAGGGGTTCGAACCTTACCTTCTCCTAAAATGTCCTTCCAGCCGAACCGTTAGGCTACAAGGCAAGGACTATAAATTTTATCTACTTATTTTAACCATAAATTGAATTTTAACAAGCCCTGTCGCTCGGTTATGCTTAGCCTCACGGGTAAAGGACTGGTGTGGAGTTCCCCTCCCTCACCCCTCAATACAATTGGCAAAAAATAATAATAATAATAATAATAAATAAATGGCACAATATATATACCAACCTCTGACCATGGCAACTTTTATCATTTTAATACATTTATTTGTACTTTTACCATTTAAACACTTCAACTTATCTAAATAATAACTTATAAACCATTTTGTACACTATAGACATTTGACAATACGTAAAATGACATGTCATCGTATATATAGTAGTAAAATGACAAATTCAAGCAAGTATAAGGAATAAAATGACAAATTATACAAATATTTATATAATAGACTATAGAAAAGTTGAAGTGTTAATTCAACAAAGTTGAAAAGACATAAAGCAAAGTGATAAATTCATATAAGTACAAATATCTGCAAATATATTATGCCAAAATAAATTTTGACAAGCTTTCTCATTTAAATTCCAACAAAACAAACAATGCCTAGAAGATTTTAAATTGTTAAAGTCATCAAATGGCATGGCGTGCACTATAAGTTTAATGCATCATGTTCAACAATATTTATCTTTGACAAGCATAAAGAACATGTTAAAATGCAGAATTATAAACATAAATTACTTACCTCTTGATGAATCCACAATGATAATTGAAATCTTTCAACACTAGATCAAGTATTAATTACAAAAGGAAAAACACTATAATTCACAACCCTATTTACTCTAGATTTATGCTATTGATTTATGGGAGAGTTATTGTACAAAGAGTTTTCTTCTTCTTTTTCTCTGTATTTTTTTTTTGTTCTGTCTTAATCCTTATTAGTTTACGTTATTTTCAAATAACGTATACAGGAGCAACTGCCTATTGGCAGTTGTCTCCTATTTTTTTTATTGAACCGGGTCGGGTCAACTCGTCATGGGTGACCCGGATTCAAATACCAACATCTTCCACTCGCACATAACAGTTTTGACCCATTGCGAGATTTTCTTTATCAATAGATAAACTATTCATACTAGTAAACGGGTCGTGCGACCTAACGAGCAAAACCTGCATTTGGGAGCTTGTGACTATGCATCTGTTAGAATAACATATAAGCTTCAACCCCAAATAAAAATAAATATTAATTAATTAATTGTACTCGCAGTACCCTAGATTTATCTCTTTTAAATCACATTAACATCTCTAATCCCTCGAAGAGCATGTTCAAAAAGTTTTCATTTTGTGTATCCATAATCAAATCATACTTCTCTCAAGTGACAAGATTGGTCGGTCAATGGACATACCGGACAAAATCTTCTTTTTTTACTCAAAATTTATAATTTATACATAGCTGCTTTTTTAGACATGGTCTATAGATCGAATCATTTATGATCGTAAGTAGCATGCTAAGATAGCAAAATACCATGTATAATTCACAACTAACAGTAAAAAGTATAAGGGTACCGTCATAAGGATTTTAACATTTATCCATAAGGTCTCACACAATGGAGAAGCAGGGATCATTCTCCCACAACCTTTTTGGTCGAACAAGCACACATGGTATGAATCATGTGCTACAGTGTTTAAACTTTAATTTGATGTCAATCATAAATAATGTACAGATCTAAGATCAGTCGCTTATCAGCTCCTAACTCGAATCCTCCAAATACTCTCAATAACAGGTTATAACCAAGAATTCGCATCTGGCTTACACAGGTCATTTGGATGGGGCAATCCAAATCGGTTGTATGTTCAAAAATGACCTCATCTCATTTTCTTTTGAGGCGACAATCCTAACATTTAGTCTCATCTCTACTCGCTATCTTAGCGCTAGAGTCAGTTGCTTATGTGAGTAAGCCAACCTAAAACCTGTGTGACATCTTTATGTTGTGCATTTACCCTTACAAGTGTGATGTGTATAAGGTAAAAGTATAATTATGAAAACACATCAATCATTGTATTTAATTAAATAGTTCAATACATAAGCTCAACAACATCTCTTATATTCTACGTAATCCAAGAGAATTCACATGAGCAAGAAATACATCTCTTGGAATTGGCTTAGTTAAAGGATCAGCCACCATGCTATGCGTAGATATGTATTGTACAACCACTTCTCGTTTGGCTATAATGTCTCTAATATAGTTGTATTTCATATCTATATGTTTGGTTCTACTATGATATTTGGGATCTTTAGTGAAAGTAATCGCTACTTGATTATCACATTGAATAGTAATGGCTCCTTCATAACCATTTTAAAAACCCAAATTCATAAAAAATCTCCTTAACCAAATAGCCTCTTGTACTGTAGTTGAATATGCAATAAATTCATCTTCTATAGTTGATAAAGCTATACATGTTTATTTCTTACTACTCCATGAAATGGTGCCTTTATTTAGTAAGAAAACATAGCCAGAGGTGGATTTTTGTAAATCAAGGTCTCCTCCCCAATCAGCATCTGAATATCCAATTAGACGCAAGTCTGAACCTTGATAACACAAGCAATAATCCATAGTGCCTTTTAGATACCTTAGAATCCTTTTAACAACTTTCCAATATTCTCATCCAGGATTCGATTGATACCGACTAACTAATCCAACAGCAAAATAAATATCTAGGCGAGTGCATAACATAGCATACATAAGACTCCCTACAGCACTGGAATATGGTATAGTGGCCATTTATTTTTGTTCTTTTGGATTACTAGGACACAGTTTGAGACTTAAAGCCTCACCTTTTGACACAGGAGTATCCACAGGTTTACAGCTGCTCGTATTAAAGCGTTCCGTAATCTTTTGGATATAATTCTCTTGTGACAGAGCCAAAAGTTTCTTTAAACAATTTCTTTTAATTTTAACTCCTAATATGTAGTCAGCCTCACCCATATCTTTTATGTTAAAATTTGTGGACAACCGATTTTTAATGTCCATTACATACTCCTTGTCATTTCCAGCTATTAAGATATCATCACCATAAAGAGATAAAATTACAAATTTGTCATCACATCTTTTAACGTAAATACAATGGTCCTCATCAATCATCTTGAAATCATAAGTCATAATAGCTTTATGAAATCTAAGGTACCATTGTCCGGATGATTGTTTAAGACTATAAATGGATCTTTGGAGCTTACATATTTTGCGCTCTTGGCCTTTAATGACAAAACCTATAGGTTTTTCCATGTAGATTTCTTCGTCTAGTTCTCCATTGAGAAAAGCTATTTTTACATCCATTTGATGCAATTCTAAATCCATATGAGCCACAATAGCTAGGATAAGGCGAATAAAGGTAAACTTGACAACAGGTGAAAAAGTTTCCTCATAATCTATACCCTCTTGTTGAGTATAACCTTTCGCCACAAGTCGAGCTTTATATCTATCAATGGAACCATCCGCCTTACACTTAATTTTGAGAATCCACTTATTCCCAATAGCTTTTCAGCCATGTGGTAAATCAACCAAGTTCCAAACTTGATTTATTTTCATTGATTCCATTTCCTCTTCTAATGCAACTTTCCACTTTTTCTTAGCATGACACTCAAGTTCCTCTTTCACAGTTTTAGGTTCCTCATCATCATTAGGAGTGACAATATAAACTTCATTATCAATTGAAAAATGTCTTTTAGGAGTTTTAAATCATGTACTCCGGCATAATTGAGAAGTACTACTTTCACGAATTGAAATTGGATCAGTTTTAATATTATCTCTCCCACTCAATTGAGATGGGTAAAGCAATTATGGTATGCTCCCACTGTCTAAAACATGACTAGGTACTACATTTTGTGTGTCAACCATATGTTGACTTGTACTAGTCGCATCATTATCATCCATCTCAAATAAATGACGATCTTTATCAACATCATCCCATGTAAGGAAATGATTTTCAAGGAAAGTAACATCACAGGACTCAATTTCAGTTATTCTTCCATCAGAATCCTCACCAATGAACACATAACCTTTTGAGTTTTTAGAATATCTTATAAAGATAAACTTCTTTTCTCTTGGTCCTAATTTACCAAATTTATGGAAATTGTCAAGAATATATGCTGCAGATCCCTATGGATGCAACTTATTCAAGTCAGGTTGTCTACCCGTCCACAACTCATAAGGTGTAGAAAAAACTGATTTAGAAGGAACACGATTAAGTATATAGGCAACAGATAATAAAGCATCACCCCAATAACTGATTGGGAGATTAGTTTGTGCCATCATAAACCTAACCATTTCAAGCAAGGTTCGATTCCTTCGCTCGGCAATACCATTTTACTGCAGAGTTCTAGGAGTTGTTAATTGCCTTACTATTCCTTTTCCATTATATAATTCTTTAAATTATTCAGATAGATACTCTTTACCTTGATCAGTTCTTAATGCTTTTATTTTTCTGTCTAATTGATTCTCAACCTCGTTTATATATTTCTTAAAGCAATCTAATGCTTCAGATTTATGGGAGATCAAAAAGACATGACCATATTGAGTGAAGTCATCTATGAATGTAATGAAATATGAGGCTTCATGCCTTACTTTTACACTCATTGGTCCACATATATCAGAATGTACTAGTTGCAATGGATATTCAGCTCTTGTGCCCTTTCCAAATGATTTTCTGGTAGCTTTTCCTTGTAAACAAAATTCACATATGGGCAATTTGAATTTTGTGTTTGATCCCAAAAGACCATCACGAGCAAGTCCATTCATTCTATCTTGCCCAATATGCCATAATCTAGCATGCCATAATTGTACATCCACATTATCATTACTAGATTCAGTAAACAAAGAAAAATAAACACCACGATTACTATTACAATAGTATGTGTTCAACACCATAAAACTATCTATAATATATCCACAACCATAATAAACAGTACCATGGGTAATCTTAACACATTCACCTAGAAAATACAAACCATATCCTAACTTTAATAAAGTAAGTACATAGACCAAATTTCGTCGAATGTCAGGAGCATAAAGAACATCATGTAGGTACAGGATTCGGCCTTTTTGCAAATCCAATTTACATGTACTAATTCCTTTGACTTCAGCTCTTGCATTATTACCTATATATATCCACTTTGTTCCATTTGGAATTCGATGAAATTCCATAAATTCATTTCCATCTCTAGCTACATGGTCCGTGGCTCCTGAGTCTACAGTCCATATAAGATGAGTTTCAGTGAGCAAAACAGTACTAGAAATAAAAATTTCAGAAACATAGCTTCTTTGATAAAAAGTTAGATAAGGCAATACCTTTTTAGGCTCAGTGCATTCACGAGCAAAATGACCCAGGTTACTAAAATTATAACAAGTCACTTTAGTCTTATCCTTTCTTCCAGCATGCTTTCCTCTTTTGCGTTTAAACAGCTTATTTCCTTTCT
This sequence comes from Macaranga tanarius, assembly GCA_949673435.1. Classification (NCBI taxonomy): domain Eukaryota; kingdom Viridiplantae; phylum Streptophyta; class Magnoliopsida; order Malpighiales; family Euphorbiaceae; genus Macaranga; species Macaranga tanarius. Next base: position 14,492 of record CATIWO010627689.1, read on the forward strand.
TTGGTCCACGTCCAGTCTCACTTATTTTGCCTTTGCCTTTCCAATTATTATTGAACCTTTTACGCTTAAATCCAGAAGCCTTCTTGGAATTTGATTCAGCCACATATGCATGTGCATTTGGTTTGGCAGCCTCAAGGCGCTCATCTTCCAATTCCAAGTGGCGAGCAATATCAGCAAAGGTTGTAATATTCTCATTATGAGTCATATTCACTTTCATATGTTCCCAGCTATCTGGGAGAGACCGGATAACAGCTTGAACTTGTTGTTCATCAGTGAGGTTATGCCCAGCTACTTTTAGTTCCATGATCATGTTTGACATATCCCTTAAATGTTGTTTCATATGCTTATTAGGGATCTTCTTATAAGTGTCAAACTTAATGGTCAGCTGCCTCAGTTTGGAGACAGTTGTTCCTCCAAACTTTTCCCTTAAAGCGACCCACATTGCATTGGCAATCGGATACTGCTGGTACTCATATACCAAATCATCATTCATAGAACTTATAAGAATTCCTCTAGCAGTGGAGTCCTTCTTTTTTCAAGCATTCAAAACAACCATATCGCGCCTAAGTTGCGCATTATTCACATTTTCCTCACCAGCTTTGGGCTCTTCCATAACATTGTTAACAGCCTCCAAAGCTTCTTGCTCTTCAAGGACATATTGCATTTTCAAGTGCCATATATTATAATTATCACCAGTTAATTTCTCACCCTTATTTAGTTCAGCTATAATATTCTTAGATGCCATAGTTAGTCACAACTACAAGAGACATGATAAATGCAATTACTTATACACATCATAGAGTCACAATTTTAAATTAAATTATTAAACATTTTCATATAAATCAAATGAGAAAGTTCACTATGCTCCCAATCATCATTCTTTTCAAATGTCAAAATTTAATAATTTAATTTAAATTGCGTCAATTATAATTCTAGATGAGAATTCCTATGAATTCTACTAATCATAGAATGCCCATATTATGAAGTAATAACATAACAATTCAATAAGTCACAATTAAACAAATACTTCATAATATATACATAAAACATATGTTTAATACATAACACATGAACAATGTACATAACTACACAACAACTAGTTATACTTAATTTTCCTTGGAATTGAATCGTCAAAGTTTTCCTTATCCAAAATATTTGGAACTATTTTATTCAACCAAGGAAAATTAAAGCTATAACCTTTTGAAGTACTAATGTTTAAGTCACAATTAAACAAATACTTCATAATATATACATAAAACATATGTTTAATACATAACACATGAACAATGTACATAACTACACAACAACTAGTTATACTTAATTTTCCTTGGAATTGAATCTTCAAAGTTTTCCTTATCCAAAATATTTGGAACTATTTTATTCAACCAAGGAAAATTAAAGCTATAACCTTTTGAAGTACTAATGTTTGGACTTCTATCAACCGTGTAAGTCTTTCTCTTTGTTCTGCAGTTCTACAGACTATAGGAGTACTAATAGTCCGAGCCCAATTAGGATCAGGACTATTTCTTCTAAGCTGTCTATAGTGTGCAAGTCGCTGCATTCTCTTAAAGCGCAACATGTTCCTTAAACACATTAAGGAAGGAACAAAGGAAATATTAGACAGTTAATAAATCTCAAGCTAACACGCATATACAAAATGCATATAGATCTATAATATGAACTCAAAACATAATCATATATCAAATAATACACATAGGGGTTCTCCTTAATTTTAAAAAATTTTTAAGACCGGAATCATAATTTTCGGATATACATACAATTTATTGTGAATTTTTCAATAAAAATTCAATTAAAAATTGTATTTTAATTGCTAAAATAACTTAAAAATTAATTTTCATACTTCCAAAAATTAATTTTCTCCCACTGGACCTCAACTCCATCAATTATAAATATTAGAAAATTATTAACATTTATTCAGAATTTTTCTTAATCAAAATAATTTTATTTTGAATTTTCTTTAACTTAAAAAGAAAATTAGAAGATAAATAATTTACATATCAAAAAATTTATTTTAATATATATAAAAATTCTACAAAAAATATGAAGTCCAGTGGTGGTGACGGAGTCAAAAACCGCCTCCTCAATCTCCTGCACGCGCCCCCACGCGCCACTTACGCATGTGGGGCTGTTTTGGCTGGCTACAAACAGCAGCCAGCCGAATCCTACTCGAGCGGGTGGCACGTGCAATCCACGCGCCGCCTTGGAGATGGATTAATTTTTTTAACCACTATTTTGACTGTTCTGAATTCAATGGTGCAATTATATTTTAATTCAGACACCAAAAAGTATGAGTTTGAAGTTCAAACTCTAATTTTGGGAAGTGAATTAAAGAGTCATCTTCAACCTTTGAAATTTTTCTAAGTCTGTAAATTTCAGAAAATGATTTTCAAGTAGGGAACTTTGATCAACCATAATTTTATCTATACTCAACCAAATTTAATGTTCTATATACCATTTTAAAGCCTGCATTACGAACTTTAAATACGTGTAAAAATTCATCACATCAAACACAGTATGCAAATCCAAAAATAGGCACAAAATTGCTATCTCAACCATATATCAAAACATAAATTTCAACTATAGATCAATATCAAAATCGAATTTAATCAACCCAAAAACATAGGAATCAGAGCTATATCATTATTAGTACCTTGTTTGGCTAACAAACCCACATTTCACATAAACCTGGTTGTTATTAGTTTTTTTCGTCTCCCGTTTTGAATCAGTAGACAAAAACATGAGAACCCAATAGCAAAAAATTGTCAGAACAAGCAGACATTGCTGCATATTAACCACTACAACAGATAAGCAACTATGAGGATAGCCATTCAAGTGAAATTAACAGAGTTCCAGTTCAACCATTCAAGTGTCACAACCAAACATTGGGTTCAAGAAATGTTTCTCATTATAATTTATATATCTACCATAAATGAATAAAAGCTATAGTCATAAACAACATATGTATAATGGCCTGTATATAACTATAAATAGCGTTCCGAGTTGGAAATGCAATGCAAGTTGAATGTATGTATAACTACCACACCTTAGTGACTTTTTGTTGGGACTTGGAAAAACTAATGAATGAATGCACTGAAGAAACAAATGCAAATTACTTGAAATTATAAGATATTTAAAAAGGCAAGTACAGCATCTCATCCTTCGCAAACTATTGATTGGGCTCTGGCTTCGATGTTGAGTTTCCATTTTGTTGAGCCTGTGGCAGTGGAGGTGGCGGTTGCTGTGCCTGTGGTTGTGGCTGTGGCTGCTGCTGCTGCAACTGATGAATGTTGATCTGAGAGGGTGATGGTTGCTGCTGCTGTAATTGATGCATGTTGAGTTGGGAAGGTTGCGGTTGCTGCAGCTGATATATCTGAGGATTGATGGAAAGCTGCTGAACCATGCCCTTGGTTGGGTCAGAATCCCCACTGAGCTCTGCAGTGGCAAGCTTCAATCTTCGGACCTCAGCAGTCAATGCTTCATTTAGAGCTGTCTCAACACAACACAATTCAGTATGAATATACCAGGCACACTGTTTGTAAAAGAATAGGTGATAAAATAACAACCCATAAGGATCACTGAAAACAATATGCAAAACAGAGGAATTCAACAAAACTGCATGTGCAATATAATACCTAATCTGGTGACATTAATAGAGTAAAAAAAAATAATAAGTACCCTAATGTTGAAGAACTAACTCACAGCATGGAATATTTAAATGTGAAAAATGGTGACTGCATTTCAGAAAATGTTGATCTTCATGTCAGAGATTTAGGTTTTTCAATGACCACATCAATAAGAGAGGGAAATTTATGTCCCAAGTTACTGCTCTTATGCTTGTATAACTATAAGGAAATTACAAACCTGCTGCTGCATCCAATGTTTAGATGAACTATAACCTTTTTCCTTACATGAGAGACAAGTATCTCAAAAGTTTTTGCGTCAACAAGAATAAGAAAATAATAGTTAGCTCTTTCCCATTTCCTACTAGCAGGAAAAATTGACATGTAGAAAATGATATTATTATTCCAAATTCTCTCACCACTTATTGTATTAAAATCAGGGCAATATGAGATCACACTCTAAACTTGCCTTCGCACTAGACTGCCCAACTAATGGCTAGAAAATGTGTCAACAAAAACTTAGAAGTGGTATACCACAGAAAAGTGTTGAAGTTAAGCAAAAAACAATAATGCAAAATGTTGATGTACATTTCATTCCGATGCATGCAAAAGAAAAAAAAAGGGTTGATTTGGAACAATTGCACTTCTTCAATTACAAAATCAAACAGACAGGCTTACAACTGGTAAGGTAAGGTAACACAACATATGAGAAGTCTTAACATACGTGACTACTTTTGACATGCCACACACCACAAAAGTTAATGCAATGAAATGTTATTGAAGTAAAAATGGAGAAAGAAAAAGTTTATACCATCTCGGAGTTGTGCTTGTTGCTCCATGGCTTGCAGACGAAACTTCAATTCATTATTCTGGCTTGTAAGCCCAACAGAATCTCTCTGAATTTAAAACACAGAAGGCAATCACCAAAGAACTTAACACATAGAGATAGTAACAAGACATATCAGAAGCAAAATTAGAGTATTCCAAAGTGCTACCTGTAAAAGCGTTAGCTGGGCAGACAATGTGGTGGCTTCAGTCTGCAGTGTCTGAACTTTGTGCTCCAATTCTGAAATATATCTCATCTTCCTTTCCTTGGAACGGGCAGCTGATTGACGATTTGCTAAAATCCTAAAATCAATGCAATGCCATTACATGAGTCATTTGAATAACTATGATGGAACAATAAAGTAGAGCCAAAAGGTACCTTTTTGCACGCTTTGGATCAGTTAATGCAATCTCCGCAAGTTTCTCATTTGCCATAATTTTCTTCAGCTCAGCACCACTAAACTCACCATTTCCAAACTCCAAGCTAAAGGCATTCCCGTCAATGGAATCGGTAGGTGATAGCTGCCCCGGGCGATTTCCTGGGGAAGGTGGCAACTTTGGAGACTCATCTCCAAAGTTCAACTTGCCCATGAAGCTATCCATTGAAACACTTCGATAGTGTCTCGTTGTTGGAGCAATATCCCCTCCTGCAGTCCGCTTGATTCCCTCCCTTTTCTCTGTTGAAGAATTCACTCCTGCCCTTGGTAAGCTGCTCCCACTTTCATTTACACTGCTTTCTGCCTCATTATCACTGCTATCGGCCCCATTATTCTTCGTCCCACTAGCTCTACTACTATCCAAATCCTCACGGTTCTCATTACCATTCCTATCATCAGTTCCAGAGGAGTTCAACGCGTCAATTGTATCCAAATTCATATATGCAGAAAACAAATCATCCACAACTTCACCTTCAGATTTCCTCTCTCCCATCCCTTCTGCATTGCTATCATTACCTCTCTCCCATTCCTTCTTCACCAGCTGAGCTGGTTTAGCCATTGCTGAATTGTCTTTTTGGGACATTGAACGCTCTAGAACACCCGAAGGCCTCAGTGGAATAAGTGATGGCGAAGATTGCATTACATTACTAAACCCAAATGGGATATCACTATTAGACCTCCTATGCGCTTTCCTCGGAGGCAAGCTTTCACCAATTCGTGAAGCATTACCCCTGCTAAATGGAGAAGGGGGTAATAGAGAATGAGAATTGGCATCCCTGTCTTCCATTGACGCATCAGTTGACACCGGGTCGGCAGCAGATACCAACGAAGAGTCCCTGAAAGTGGCAGGACTCAAAGGTGGCAGCGAATCAAGTGAAAAAAACGAAGATGGCTGCGATAAAGATCGCGAATGAGTGGGTACAGAACTAAAGTTCTGAGAACCCATTGGCTGATTAACTGGCCTGGACACTGGGATCTGAGAATAAGGCGAAATGGGTGGGATCTGATTGGGATGGGAAGGCGGTATCCCAGCTCTTTTACTAGTATCAGTACTAAAATTCTGAGCAAAGTGAGCAAAATGCCTAGCACGCATTTGGGTTTGATTCAATTGAGGTATTTCAAGTTGTGTCATCGATGAAAAGGGCAGCTGTTGGTGGTGCTGTGGTTGTTTAGATATTGAAGAAGAAGAACACTGTGTTGTACCAAACGAAGAATGAAGCCTTTGCATCATTTCACTATTAGCCTCTTCAGTATCACCCATATTTCACTTCACTAATACTCTCACAAAACCTCAATTCAAGATTAACCCACTTCAATTTTCACCAAAACGCAATTAATCAACTGAATCAAACTCCCAAAATCTGAAGAAAAAAAAAATAGCATATGCAAAAAAAAAACTATTATTTTAAAGTCATTAAAATTTAAGAGCAGTTACCTACTTTTTTTTCAGCTAAAAGCAGCATGCATTTGAAGCTGAAGATTTTTTTTTTTTTAATGTGTTTGCTGGGCGGAAATGGCGAAGAAGAAGAAGAGGAGCAGGCCGTTTCTCTCTCTAAAATTCTAAAATGTAATCGTGCTTTGATTTTCTCGCTCTACAATCTTCACTACTTTTTTTTTCACTAAATAAATAAATCCATACATGTCTGTCAATGTCAATCATCTAAATTATTACTCAAAAAACAGTAAATTCACTGTTTTTTTAGTGTTTTTGGAGTTTATTTTCTTAAAAAAATAATAAATTTAATGTATTTTACATATTTCTCTAAATTTAATATATTAAAAATTTTGCTTAAATATATATATATATATATATATATATTAAATAATTTAATTACACAATATGCGCTCTATTTTATATTTATATTTGTAATATATATGTCAAATGTTATATACAATAAAAATAAGATATGTATTATTATGTTACAAATTTAATTATAAATATAGTATACCTGATCCGATAAAGATTAAAAAAACAATAATTTTTATTATTTTAGCACTTTAATTCTATATTTAAATATTTTAAAGTTTGTAAAAATTAAAAAAATTATTTAAAAATATTTAAAATATGTCAAAATCCAAAGAATCATATGTGTATGTTAAGTCATTATAAATAATAGTGTAATTTATTGAGGAGAAGAGGAAGACTGCGACACGGATTTCATGAAGAAGAGAAACGCGTGAATATATTTAATAAGATATTTCTTTATAGTAATTCGGATATTAATAATAAACAGAAATGAGTTTGAATTTGGAGTGAATTTGAATTTCATTCCGACTTCATTTCATTTCTCCCCCTTTGTCTCCGCAGCTTATTTAGCAATCAATTTCCATTTCCCCCGTTCTTTTTTTTTTTTTTTTTTTTTTTTTTTTTTTCATTTGGATTATTTGCCTTTTAAATCGGTTGTTTTGTTTTTTCCTCTTCTTCTTCTCACGCGCTTTCTTTCATCAATTTTACTTCATTGTTTTCTCACCAACTGGCACTTCTATAATTTTTTTAATGACACCTGGCATTACAAAAATTTATTTTTTTGACAGTACATAAATAATCTTCTAAATTTGATTATTTTTGTCATTTTAACACCTTTATTTATATAAAAAATCTTTATCAAACCTCGAAGGTCAAATATGCCGATGTTCAAAAAAATTGCACATCTTGCCTAATGCCTTGATTTTGATTCCTAATTCACAAAATACATTAATCAGCTCGTAATATTATAAAATTTATTACTAAACTAAGTGTTAAAAAATAAATAATAATAATAAATATTTATTTCTCATTAAGTATAGAGAGCAAAATGATAAATTCATGCAATTACAAGTTCTTATAGATGTATTACACCTAATATTTTCATTCTTATTTTTTTAGAATTTATTTATCTCTCTTGAGATTTTAGAACTCCTTCTATTATAATTATATTTTACTTTAACTTTATTTACAACATAAATAACTTAATTATTATTAATTCAAAAAAATTATCTTTTATTAGTTGATAAAAATATGCGAAATATTCACAATAATTAATATTAATATAAAAGATTATTTAATTGTTAATACGTGATAAAAATCTAATAACTTGAATATAAATAATTTAATATGAGTTAATAGTTTTTATATTATAATCACTGAGAACTATTTATAATTT
>CATIWO010627723.1:0-11277 GCA_949673435.1 Macaranga tanarius
ACTACAACAATCTATATATATAGCTATAAAAAAATTATTAGAAACATGAAAATTACAGTTAAATATATTCTATAGCTATGTAAATTACAATCGTTGGAAATTGTATAAGTTAAAAGTTAATTTATGGGTTATTTGCAAATAAAATTATGATTTTTGTAATTTTAGCATTTTAATCACATCTTTTCAAGTTTGGCAAAATAAAACACCAACTTATAAGCAACTCGAAACACCGGTTGAAATTCCAGTGATTATAATATGACGTGGCAGCCGGAATTTCTATCGTTGTTCCGAGTTGCCAAGATTTATAAGTTGGTGTTTTATTTTGCCAAGTTTAAAAAGATATGATTAAATTGCTAAAATCGCTAAAGGTCATGTTTTTTTTTTTGCAAATAACCCAAATAAGTAATTAACTAAATAAGAATTTATTTTAAATAAGTAATTAACTAAATAATTTTTTATATATTTTTTAAAAAAATATTGTGAATTTTTAGAATTCAACACATAAGTTTTTAGAGCTGAATACTGAATAAAGAGGAGGGACACGTAGCAAGATTTGGGCTTAATGATTTTAAGCTCAAAATTTAATATATATATAGATTTGTCACTAATTAACACCCATTCAATAAGTATAATTCAAATTTAAATGATCAAAATAATTTTTATATTGACCTGTAAAAAACAATAAATTTCTACTACATTTATATCTTAATATTTTTAGTCATTTATTTTAAATATATTTCTATTAGAATTATTTAAATAAAATCGATGCCATGTTGGAGTAATTGACTAGTGTACATATGTGTATGTCCACATATATACTAACTCTAATTCATACAAAAGTTTTTAAAAAAAAGTTTATAGTCCTGTATTTCATTTTCACTACAAACAAAAGGTACTCATGTAAGATATTATGAAAATTTATGCGCACGTGTTTTTCAAAATAAGGTGAATATATATTTTTTCAAAATTACTCATGTAAAAATTAATTGTTTGAAATAATATTAACAGTAAGAATATCATAAATATTTCATTATTATTGAAAATATTATAAAAATAAAAAATTAATTAATAATAAAAAAAATATATAAAATTAAATTAGAAATAATAAAACACTATCTTATAATTACAAACAGTTATAAATTAATGATAACTTATTTTTTTTTAAAAAAAGAAAATCTGAAAACTAAATAGAACACATATGAAAATAAACAATAATAAGAAAAAAATCTATTTATAGCAATATAAAAATTATTAATATAAACTTTTTTTAATAAGTCAACCCATCTAAATTTTTGTATTTCAAGATTTATTTTCTATATTTAATTAAGAATAATATTCTAAAATTTCTAATTATAAAGGAGGTTATAGTTGTCCCTTAATAAAATTGTTATATATCAAAAATACTATATTGTTTTCAAAAATAGAAATAAAATTTCCAAAATATCTATTTGTGCCGTTTAGCATTACTAATAATAATAATAATAACAACTTTTTGATTTAGAAATTTTTATATTTTACTTTTTTATTTGAATTTTTTAAATTTCTCTTAAATTTGGTTATTTTTTTTTGTTTTTCTCTTTCATTTAATAATCCTTTTTTTTTAATAGGGATTAATTTTTTTTCTAAAAAATCTAAGAGAAACATGTTTTCTGATATGATACATATTTTCTATTTTTAATAATTTACATAAATGGCTCTCATATATATCAAGGTGTGTTTTTTTTGTTTTATGAAAAAATGGGAGGGGCCGGGACTCGAACCTGAGACCCTTTACACTGCCAGTGAAAGTTTTAGCCAGTAAGCCAATGGTCAATACATTTTTAATACAGAAACAAATCAGATATACGAAAATATGAATATTTTAAAATACCGGTACAACCTAGACTACTATTATTAGTCGGCTTTGGTGTAATGTTGCGAAGTGGTTTTAAATAACTAATGTGCAATATAAAATGTAATTATGTCTTGTGTGTATCTTTCCTGGTTCCTTAACATATTTTGAGTAGTTGATGATATATTAGTTTGCACGCATTATAGTCTATCAAAGTCCAATTATAATTTTTTTTTAGAGGTAGATGTTATATGGATGTGGTATTTGATTTATGAAATTAGTAATCTAATGGTAAAGATAGCAATTTTATGTTATTATATAAGTGGATGGAGGTAGGATAATATAGTGTCTTAGTGTTATAACTAAGGGTGTAATCAGCTTGTCAAATATTACCGAGCTCAAGGTCAAAATTTTTTTCAACTTTTAAGCTCAAGTTCGGCTCTTAAAAAGGCTCAATCTCAGCTTAGTCAAGTTTAAACAAGCTCAAATTCGGCTTAAAAGTTAGGCTAATCAAAGGGCTAATTAGTTTGAGTGTCTCACATGATGATTTTGTAGATTATTCACTATCTCTCATTTCACTCTTTTTCAATACGAGATTTTGAACCACAACACCACATACTATAATCATTTATATTATATCTCTTATATCTCTATCTCTTACTCAATATGGAATTTTTAAACTCCAACAATACACATTATAACCACTTATCTTATATTTTCTTACACCTCTTTTCCGATCTATTTAATTTTTTAAATTAAAAATAAATAATTGAATTATTATTGAGTTTTTTTTTATCAAAATTATTATGCCAAATCACTAGAAAATGATATTATTATTAAAAATTTATATTATATTAACATAACATTATATAAAAAAAACTAATGAAACCTAAAAATGATTGTTAATAAGGTACTAAAATACAATAAAATAAAACCACAATCCTTAATATATCATGTAAAAATCACAAATTAGAAAGTGAAAAGCTGTGTAAGCAAAAGGTACTTTTGTACAGTTTTTTTTTAAAAAAAAAAAAAAAAAAACTATAGGATAAAAGGCTCAACTTTTCTATCCGAGGACCAAATTGTTGTGTTTTTACCTTTTCAGCCAACTTAATTCGCAACTTGCATTATTGAGCTAGTTAACTACAAAATACAACAAGTGTGCACCGTGTGTATATATATCATCAATTGTGATAATAATTTAATATTATGCATATTAAATATTAGAGGCACAGTGAAAGTAATAGACGCATACAAACAATCGCAACCAAAAGAAATAAATAAAGTAGGTATAAAAATTTTACATGAAAAATCCCAAGATGGAGAAAAACCACGGGTAGAGGAGGAGAGATTTCACTATGTATATAAAAGAGTGTGCAAAGGAGTGTTAGGGTGGCTAACAATAAAGAATAAACCAGATCCCTTAACCCTAAATGGATATAAGACTTATTTATAGCTTAAGTGGAGAGAAAATAGGAGAAAAAATAGCTTCCCAATTAGTTAGAATGACCTTGTGCGCTACACGGGCGTATTTCAGCCCGTTTAGCCTTTTGGAGTAAAAACAGGGTCCAAACACTGCCTGGAGCACGCTCGTGTTTCCGCTCATATACCTTTCTAGACAAGTTGACAGGTTCCAACATAGCCTGCAACATACCCGTGTCTTTACGCGTATTCATAACATACCCGTATTCCTGTCTGTGTTCATAACACACCCTGTAACATGTTCATATCTCAGGTAATGTCTGCCTCCAACATATATAATATGACCAAAAGTATCCAAAATACGAAGCCAATAAATCTCCTACCAAATTTCATATCACAAACACAACAGTCTCCACCTTGACATGAATTTCCAAGTATCAATTCAAAAAACTAAAAATACTCCACAATGCAAACAACAACATAAACTCTACCTCTTCCAACATGCCTCTACGGGCATAAATCAACGAGTATGCGAAATACTAACTAAGTCCAAGCAATGCACAAATTTGGACAAAGTAAGTGATTTAGTTAACATGTCAGCAAGATTATCATGATACTGACCTTCTTCTCTATAACTATTAGTGATGTGCCCTCGGCCAATTATACTTTGGCTATATTGTGACTTTGTCATTTTTTACATTATAATAATAAAGAGGCATTTTATCATATTGACTCTATTAAAATTCCATGAATGTTTAACTCTGTCTTAGATCATCAAATGTGTGACTTGATAATAAAACTCTTAGATGAAAAATGAGTTATATTCTAAATCGTCCTTAGTCAGTCATTATTATGGGAAAATAATGAATGAAGACTAGTATGAGGTTAACTGATGATCATATTTTACTGATCATGTATACGAGATACAAAGTCAAGTCATAGGTACATAGGATGTACTGGATTAGCCCACTATGAGAATACTATATGGATTATTGTCATAAGTTATTCTCATCACAATGATATTATTGTAGTCCTCTGACCTGAGATCATCATAGAGTTCTGTATGATGAGTTTTATGTTTTGACACATTCTAAGGTTATCTTTAACATGATGATATAATAGATTGTGGTTGGATATAAAATGAATCATGTGAGGAGTATGAGTGATCAAAAAGGAATTTGTCCCTCACTAATCGTGAGGAGGATATCTATGGGCCCCTCGATAAATTAGACTGGATATAAATGCATGGCCATGCTTGAAATTAGTTGATAAGGAGTTATCAATTTCAGTCTACTTGAGATCGAGAAATAATATGATTGAATTATTAAGGATGACATAAACTATGCCTTGTGTTCAATCTAAGATATCATATGATAAAAGGACTGTAATATTATTGTTAAATAGGTTGTGTCAGATTACTGACCTTCACATGACTTGGGTAGTCATAATGACCTACTCAAGGCTACTTATGACTTATGGGCTACCAATAGAATTGGAGGCCCATTGCCAACATTGTGTGAACCTACAAGGTCACACACATAGAATAGGCCCAAAACAGATATTGGGCTTATTGGCCCAAAATAGATATTGGGCTTATGTGTATATATTTATAATTTATTTATGGTAAATATTATCATAATTAAATTATAAAATATAATTAAATCTCTTATAGATAGGGATAAACCAAAAGGAGTTTTGATATTGTTGAATGACTAAGAAAACCCTAGATGAGATGTGTTTATATGTATACACATATCACATATAGGGGTAGAGTAGTCTCTGCACATCATTTTTCATAAAAAATATGTTCTTTGAGAAAGAAAATACATAGAGAGAAAAATAGTGAGGAAGGTGCTAGCACACCATATCATTTTGGCTGTACTGTTTGTGTGGATACCGGTAGAGGATGTTACTCTTTAGTTGCATCTGTATTCCAATAGAAGAAAATGAAAAGCTCGAGGTAGGCTATCACCGAAGTGAACCTCCTCTCTTCCTTCCTATAATCTTACCTTTGAACTAGTCTTGGTAAGATTCTAGACTTGGTTTTATATTGATTTAATCTAAACTACATGGATCTTGGACTGGGTTTTGGGTGTTAAATTTTTATTTTTTTACTACGTGACTAACCCGAAACCCAACAGTTAGAATGACCTTGTACGCTACACGGGCGTGTTCAGCCCGTTTAGCCTTTTGGAGTAAAAACGGGGTCCAAACACGGCCTGGAGTATGCCCGTGTTTCTGCTTGTATACCTTTCTAGATAAGTTGACAGGTTCCAATATGGCCTATAATATACTTGTGTCTCTATACGTGTTCACAACATACCCGTGTCCCTGCCTATGTTCATAACACACCCTGTAATACATCCATGTCTCAAGTAATGTTTGCCTCCAATATATATAACACAACCAAAAGTGTCCAAAACACGAAGCCAATAAATCTCCTACTAAAATTCATGTCACAAACACAATAATCTCCACTTTGACATGAATTCCTAAGTTTTAATTCAAAAAACCAAAAACACTCCATAATGCAAACAACAACATAAACTCTACCTCTTTCAACATGCCCCCATGGGCATAAATCAAGGGGAATACGGAAGACCAACCAAGTCCAAGCAATGCACAAACTTGGATGAAGGAAGTGATTTAGTTAACATGTCAGCAAGATTATCATGATACTGACCTTCTCCATAACCACATCACCCCTTGTAACAACTTCTCATACAAAGTGATAGCGAACATTAATATATTTAGTCCTCTCATGGAACATCTGGTCTTTAGTAAGATAAATAGCACTCTAACTATTACAATACAATGTCATGAGCTTCAAATCATCACAAAGCTCCTTAAATAATCCCTTTAACCAAATGGCCTTTTTAACAGCTTCAGTAATGGCCATATACTTAGCCTCTGTGGTAGACAATATAACTGAAGCTTATAATTCTACCTTCCAACTAATAGCAAAACTACAAATGCTAAATATATAACTAGTCAACGATCTCCTTTTATCAAAATCATTAGCAAAATTCAAATCCACATAATCAACAACCCGATATCTACATTTCCCAAAATGTAAACACACTCTCGAAGAGCTACACGGGTAGCGAAGGATCTATTAAACTGCTTTCTAATGCTCTTTCCCCATATTAGCTATGTATCTACTAACTGAACTTATAGCATGTGACAAATCTGGATGTATGCAAACCATAACATACATAAGGGAAGCAACCGTACTAGAGTAAGGGACTTAAGTCATGTACTCAATCTCATAATCTAATTGTAGACAAAATAAAGCTGAAAGTCTAAAATCTGAAGCCAATGGAGCACTTACAAGTTTATAACTGTGCATTTTAAACCTTTGTAAAACCTTCTCAATGTACCCCTTCTAATTAAGATACAATAAGCCAACCCTTCTATCTCTCACAATCTCTATACTAAGGATCTTGTTTGCTTCACCCAAATCCTTCATCTCAAATTCGACACTCAATTAAGCTTTGACCTTCCTAATTTCTTCTTTTATCTCTAGCTGCAATCAATATGTCATCAACAAAGAGAAGAAGATACGTAAAAGACCTAATACAGTTTTTCTTGAAATAGACATAATTGTTATAGTTGCAATCCCTAAACTTGTGTGAAGTCATGAAAGCATCAAACCTCATATACCACTGCCTTGGAGATTACTTCAATCTACAGAGAGATTTCTTCAACAAACACACATGGTCTTCCTTTTTTGAAGCAACAAAACCTTTTAACTACTGCATGTAGATGTTTTCCTCAAGCTCTCTAAGTAAGAATTTCGTTTTGACATCCAATTACTCCAACTCAAGATCATGCCTAACAATACTCCCAAGTAAAGATTGAATAGAGCTATACTTCAAAATATGAGAGAACACATCAGTAAAGTCCATACTCGGAATCTGACTATAGCCCTTAGCAATAAGTCTCGTCTTGTATCTAGTATCATTAATATCCAGAAATTCCTTTTTTCTTCTTGAACACCTACTTACACCGAACAACCTTTTTACCTTTGGATAACTTCACTAACTCTCATATGCCATTCTCGTGTAGAGACTCCATCTCCTCATGCATGACAACCAACTACTTTTTTGAATCCACACAACTAATTGCCTCCTTATAGGTAGATAGTTCCTCATCGGCTTCAATATCTTCGACCACATTCAATGTATAAGCCACCAAATCTGCTTCAGCGTATCTTTATAGTAGTTTAATGGCCCTTCTAGGTCTATCCCTCATAATAGAGTACTGAAGTATGGTAGCTTCCTCATCATTAGTCACCTTTGAACTCTCATCTGATGCAGCTTTTGGTGTGGATTTTATCCTAAACCGAAACTCCACTTTTATGTTTTCATTTTGTTGCTGCACAAACTCATCACAAATGTCTCTAGGAGATGAATTACGTAACATAGGAATTTCATCAAAAATTACATTGTGACTCACAATAATCTTACTTAACTTAGGACACCAAAGCTTATAACCCTTAACACCATACATATACTCAAGAAAGACACACTTTCTAGACCTAGGTTCTAATTTATCATTATCAATATGAGTATAGACAGGACAACAAAAAATTCTTAAGTTGGCATAATTATCAAGAGTACTAGACCATACCTCTTCCAGAGTTTTTTTATTTATTACTATGAAGGGAGAACGGTTCACAAGAAAACAAGCTATAACAATAACTTCAGACTAAAATAACTTCGATAACCTAGAATTAAAAAGCAAGCACTGGACCTTCTCCATCAATGTCCTGTTCATAACACCATTCTGCTATGGAGTACACAGAACTGTCAAATACCTAATAATTTCCTTGACCTTATAAAATGAGTTAAACTTATCCGAATAAAACTCCAACCCATTGTCAGTGCAGAGACGCTTTACTTACTTTCCAGTTTATTTCTCAATCATGGTCTTCCATTGCTTAAATGTAGCAAACACCTCACTCATGTGCTTTAAAAAGAACACCCAAACTTTTCTCAAAAAATCATCAACGACCGTCAACATGTAACTCACACCACCCTTTGTAAGAACTTAGGATGGCCCCCAAAGGTCTGAATGAACATAATCAAGTGTCCCATTAGTGTTGTGAATACCCTTACTAAAACTTACCCTTTTATATTTCCTAAACACACAGAGTTTATAAAACTCCAATTTCCCAATCTGACTATCTATTAGCCCTCTTATGCTTAACTCTGCTAGACCGTTCTCACTCATATGGCCTAGTCACAAATGCCAAAGTGTAGTATTATCCAACTCGAAGGTAGTGGCGACTGCATCACCTATAATGTTTAAACCCCCAAGGCGTATAACTTGGCAAGCCTCAAATGACCCTTCATTACAACGAGAGAGTCCTTCGTGATCTTCAACACTCCACCTCCATAAAAATGACTTAACCTTCACTATTCAAAGTGGAAATCAAAATAGGATTTTGGCCCAAGTTAAGAATATGTCGAACATCCTTAAATGTCCTGATTATCCTATCATGCATCTTAATTCTAACCGAACCAATGCCAGTAATTTTATATAGGGCATCACTCCCTATCAAAATAGTTCCCATATCTCTCAATTCATAGGTTGTAAACCATTCCCGACTGTAAGTCATATGAAATGTGCAGACAGTGTCTAAAATCCAGTCACGTGTTGAATTAACCCTATTATCAGTGATAACGAGAAGATCACCCTCATTATCTAAATCTTCTATATCTTCAATAACACTGGTCTTACTAGAATTTTTTAGTTTTTTACCTTTATGATCACCTCTCTCAGACCTATTCTTCAACTTCAAATATGTAGCCTTGACATGACCCTTCTTCTTGCAGTATTAGCACTTCACAATCTTACTTTTAGATTTCAACCTACATCTATTCTCATCCCCATAATCTCTCTTAAACACCCTTCCCCTAACGACAAGACTCTCTCTACGAGTCTCCGAATTAACCACCAACTGCTTAACCTGCTCTTTGGAATACAACACCTCAAAAACCTCTTTTAGATAGATTTTCTCACGACTATATAAAAGAGTCTAAACAAAGTTTCTATAAGAAGGAGATAATGAATATAGCAAAATCAAAGCTAAATCCTCAATCGTAATATTAAGCTTCATATTCTCTAAGTTAAAGACAATTTCCTTAAACATAGTTAAGTGATCCTCAAGGGATGTACCTTTTAATATACGATGAGAGTATAAATATTGCTTTAAATACATTTTACTAGAGAGAGATTTCTTCTTGCATATCTGCTCCAACTTTACCCACAACGAAGCCACGGTGTTCTCCTTCGACACATCTTATAAAATATTATTCGACAAATGCAGATGTATTTGAGTTACGGCTTTACGATCTCTACGCTTCTTTTCATCATCTATTCATGATGCGGGTATGTAATCAACCCCCAAAATAGCATCATCTAACTCCATTTGTGCAAGGATTGAAGGGATGAGATTCATAGGCAACCAAAAATATACTAAATTTTAAAATTTTTAAGTGCATGCAACTCTTGCATCAACACATGCAACTCTTACATCAACACATGAATTTATCCATGCCCATAGATCATATCACATGTACTCTTATATAGCTAAACATGCATCAAGGATGACATATCAACAAACAACCAAGTTATACATTCACAATATAAGAAAATTAGCAACTAAGGGTTTGGTAACACTTACAAAACTCCAAGTTGGTAGCACACTTGATGAGCTTTAGTTGATGTTGATCTACAAGCTCCAAGCTCCCTAAATATGAAGCCTCTAGCTTGAAACACACAAGTTGTACAATGAAGACTTCCAAGGATGGTGATGCTCTAGCCACAAGCCTCTCCTCTTTGAGCTAAGGTGCTTGCAAGAACCTCACCAAGCTAGGACGTATAGAATAAGGAAGCAACCTCTAATGGATTATGTACTTGCACTTGTACAACTCTTGTACAACAATGGATTTAACTTGAAAGCACACAACTTTTGTATATATTTGAATTCTCTACACTTGAAGAATAAGAAGAAAGAAGACACTCTCAATCCTCTTCTCTCTATTGTTAGAATATCAAAATGCTCTCAAATGTGTAAAATGGAGTTGTGTGTTGGTTGTCTCTACAAACTCCACTAAATATCAATATAAAATACAATATGATAATAGTTATGACTTGAGTATCTTACGCTCAAGTCACATGCATTAAGAGTTTGAGTGTTATCTCTACACTCTCTACTAACTTAAATAAAACTAATATTATAATAATAATAACAACTTGAGTGTCTCACACTCAAGTCACATGCATTGCTATAGCTTGAGTGTGAGCATTTGATAGATTGAGTATCTTATACTCTATCTATATGCATGGCTTGGCTTTACAAGTGAGTGGGTGGTGTTTGGTTATATGGATAACCTTAGCCTTGATATCATTAACACTTAATGGATATGGGCTAAGGTTATGGGCATATGAGCTTCTCTACACTTAGAAAAGGCCCACTCCAAACCAAACTAGATAACTTATGGACTTATTTAAACTCTTTAAATAAAGCCCCATCCTAAGTCCATTTCAAGTCCATCTTATATTAATATACATGGTCCATCTCATGGCCCATCTTAATTAATATATATGGTCCATCTCATGGCCCATCTTTATCAATATATATGGTCTATCTCATGGCCTATATTTGAATGCATTTGGAGGCAAATATTGATCTAGTCTTTGAACTTAATATCACATATTAAACAAGTCCAAATTAATATTTATTTAGTTGCAATTAAGTCCTAATATTTGAATTTAGATTTCGGGATATGCTAGATCCCTACATATACGCAAATCCAATTCAATTAATTTAATTGATTAATTAAACTCTTTAATTAATAATCAAATTAATATTAATCTTCACAAGTGCAACTCTTATGTGTGTGACTTACTAGGTTCAAGTCTAAATGGCAATGGAAAATAATATTAACACTTAATATTATGGAAACACCTTTCCATCCTAAATGTGAAAATTCCAATTAATCACATTTAGTTCC
>CATIWO010627747.1:0-16513 GCA_949673435.1 Macaranga tanarius
TAAACTTATCTAACATTGTACTAAGGGTAAATATTCAAACAAACAAACACTTTGATGCAAATGAATATTTTATTGCCAGAGGGATAAATATACAATGTCTATATACATGAATGGCCATAGGGCACATCTACACTAACAGAATCTTTCATTGTTGGCTCATTTTTTATCGGCTTGTTAGTTTATTTTTCAGTACTATCAGCTTCTAGCTATTGCTCGGTCTTTTGCTCAGTCGCTTCCTCAACCTTTTCCTTTTCATACTCTTTTTCTTCTTCTATTGGCTTTTCTTGTATAGCATTCAAAATATCTTGGATTACAATATCCACTTCTTCCTCGGAAATAGCTTTAGAGCTCTTCTTTTGCTCTATATCTTCTTCTTTTTTAGAGCTGAATTTTTTAGACTCTAGCTTCTCAGTGCCACCTGATATTGTAATTTCAGCTTTAGACTTGTCTTCTTTGCTTTGTTTCTTCCTTGGACTCTCTCTTATTTTTAATCCTTGATGGGCTCTCTTCCAAATTTCATCAAAAAGCCTATCGGGATCTACTATTGTTTCAGAATCAGAATCAGCTTCAGTCTCTTCTTCGGTAATTGTTTTTCCTTTAGCTTTTTCCCTCATCTTTGCTTCTGAGATAGTGGTGGAACTTGCAAGAGTAGAAACTTTCTTTTCTTCTTTCTTCTTCTCAGGTTTTTCTTTCTTGATAGGTGCCAACATTTTCTTGGGATCAGCTTCGGCTTTCTTAATTTCCTCCTTTTTACTTTTACTTCTTCAGTCTCTGTGATTTTAGACTTGGACTTGATCTTTAGCATAAACAATTTTGAGATTACTTTAGATTTCTCAATCTTCTCAAAAGTTTCATCACTTAAATCAACTTTCTAAAAACTTGAAGAGCTTTGTTAAAATTATGGCATATGGCAGCCCTTTAGATTTTGTCAGGCTCATTTTTAGACCCACGACTTAATACTATTCACATAATCAAAGCTACCCAGTTTTAGTGCTAAGAAGCAAGTAATGAACTTGTGCACAATTCTCAAATCTTGAGAGAGAGAGAGAGGCAGAACTTACATTCTCGGTGGCTTTGATCTTAGAGTTTCCAGAAACTTTCTTCTTAAATTCTTCCTCATCAAATCTTTTGATTTTCTTCAAATCAACTTTCTTTACCAATCTTGCACCGTGATTCGGAATGTCAAAGTCTTCAGAGATGGTTTCTAGAGAAATAGTGTACTTTTATCCTTTTAGAATAACTTCAAATTCTTCTGAATCAATTTCTTTTACTGACCCTTAAAACTGACGAACCAGATTTTTATACACATCTTCCTTGATTTTCATCAAGCTGGTACATTGTTGAGCCGAGAACCACTCTTTTAAGGGAAAATCATAACTTTTGAAAAATTCCCAGTTGATTATCCTTGGAGGAATAAATTTGTTGTGGGAAATCTTCAACTCAATCCCTTTCGACTTTTTGTCGCCTTTTTCTATCTTCATCTTTTTCTGGGACTGTTTTGGAGAATCAGCATCTACTTTTTTAAAATCCTTTCTCTTCTTACTTGAATCACTCATCTTGATAAGAAAAGAGGTTGCTTTCCTTGGATTTCTTAGAGAATGAACATATCAAAATAGACAGGAGATTTTTGAGTTTAGAGAAAAATGAATGTGGGTTTGAAAGGGAAGAGATAATGGGTATTTAATGGGAAGAAGACTCATAATAACCATTGGATAAAAAGGTTTTTTATGCTATTATCCAGTAGACGCAACCTTCCCAGTTTCTAAAAAAAAATTAACTTCTTATTCATGTAACGTTTCCTATTTAGGCTAACATGTTAAAATATTTGAGGACTAATAACTGACAAAATTTTCAGAATGAGCAAAATAACTACATTTTATCTATTTGATTCAAGAATACTAATGAAGACTGATAATCTATCTTATTTAGGACAATTAATTCAGGAAGGGGAAAAAATATTTTCAAGCAAAAATAACTTAAAAAAAATTATGCATTGAGATCAATAACTCCCAACTCTATTGTAATTTTGCAAAAATGATCTTCACTTAAAGGCTTTGGAAAAATGTTAGCAAGTTGCATATCAGTAGGCAGAAAAATTAGCTTAATGTCACCATTCAACATATGATCCCTTATGAAATGATGCCTAATTTCAATGTGTTTTGTCCTAAAATGCATGACAGGATTCTTTAATAAATTGATTGCACTTGTATTATCACAATAGATAGGAATTTGAGAGTACCTCATTCCATAATCTTCTAGTTCTTATTTTATCTAAAGAATTTATGCAACGCAACTTTCGACAGCGATGTATTCAGCTTCAGCAGTTAATAATACCACCGAAGTCTATTTCTTGCTGAACCGTGAGACTAATCCACTGCCAAGAAACTGACAAATTCTAGATGTGTTTTTCGTATCCATTCTACTTCTTGCAAAATCAGCATCACTATATCCCATAAAATCAAAGGATGTATCTTTAGGGTACCATAGGCCTAGACCTTGGATTCCCACTAGATACCTGAAAATCTTTTTCACAACTATCAGGTGAGATTCCTTAGGATTAGCTTGAAAATGCGCACATAAGCAAACACTAAAATGAATATCAGGTCGACTAGCAGTAAGATAAAGTAATGATCTAATCATACCTCAATACATCTTGTTGTCTACCTATTTACCTTTTTCATCTTTGTCTTATTTTATTGTGGTGGTCATTGGTGTCCTGCTGATTTTAGCGCCAAACAGCTTGAATTTCTTTAGCATTTCTTTCACGTATTTAGATTGATTCAGGAAGATACCATCCTCACACTGTCTAATTTGTAATCCTAAAAAGAAATTCAGTTCCCCATCATGCTCATCTCGAATTCATTCTTCATCAAATCTGAGAACTCCTTGCATAAGCTTTCTTTGGTTACTCCAAAAACTATATCATCCACATAAATTTGGGCAATCAGAATATGTTCAGTTTGATTTCTTGTGAAAAGCTTCTTGTCCACTTTGCCTCTTATAAATTCATTTTCTAGTAAAAACTTACTCAACCTTTCATACCAAGCTCTAGGAGCTTGTCTCAGACCATACAATGCTTTTTTTAATTTGTACGCATGGTTGGCCTTATCATGTATCTCAAAGCTAGGGGGCTAATTTACATAAACTTCCTCATTAAGTTACCCATTCAGAAAGGTACTTTTAACATCCATTTGAAATAGCTTGAAGTTTCTGTAACAAGCAAATACACACAGTATTTGAATAGCTTCGAGTCTAGCCACAGGTGCAAAGGTTTCATCAAAATCAATTCCCTCTTCTTGGTTGTAACCTTTGGCAACTAGTCTAGCCTTGTTCCAAACAATGTTCCCATACTCATCATGCTTATTTTTGAAGACCCATTTTGTTCCAATGATAGTGTGATCTTTAGGCTTTGGAACTAATTTCCAGACATTGTTTCTTTCAAACTGATTTAGCTCTTCTTGCATGGCTATGATCCAATTTTCATCTTCTTGTGCTTCCTCTATGCTTTTTGGCTCTATTTTTGACACAAAGGCTATATTACCCATCATCTTTCTGATACTACTTCTTATGGCCACTTTGTCGGATGGATTGGTCAGTATGTTCTCCTTGTAGTGGTATTTATGATATCTCCATTCTTTAGGTAGATCAAGATGTAGGAGTTGTTGATTATTTTATCTTTCTTCAGTCTGGTTTTCTCCTTTAGGCTGATTTTCATTCTCAAGCAACCTTCCTTCTATCAAGTCTGACTGACCTTCCAGATTAGCTTCAGCATTCTCTTCTAAAGTAGATTTTTTCTCTTAGGTTTGTTCATTAATCTTTTCAACTGGTTCAAGTGCGAAACTTTCAGTACCTACAAAAAAATCATCTACAACATCTCTACTTGGTAGAGTTTGGTTAGTTTCCTCGAAGACAAAATGTATAGATTCTTCAACAATAAGAGTTCTTTTATTAAAAACTTTGAAGGCTATACTATGATCAGAATAGCCTAGAAAAATTCCCTCATCT
The DNA here is from genome assembly GCA_949673435.1 of Macaranga tanarius. NCBI lineage: Eukaryota > Viridiplantae > Streptophyta > Magnoliopsida > Malpighiales > Euphorbiaceae > Macaranga > Macaranga tanarius. The sequence continues at coordinate 4,006 of CATIWO010627747.1, forward strand.
GATTTTGCATAAATTTGGCTAGCTGATCTTTCTTGTTGTTGTGAATAAGGCATTTACAACCAAAGACCTTAAAATAACTTATGTTAGGCTTTTTACCTTACCATAGCTCATAGGGTGTCTTTTTTAAGGAAAATCTTACCAAAGCTCTATTCAAGAAGTAGCATGCTGTATTTATAGCATCGGCCCAAAAATACTTTGGTGAATTAGCTTTACTAAGCATTGTGCGTGCCATCTCTTGCGAGGTTATGTTCTTTCTTTCCACAACTCCATTCTGTTATGGAGTTCTTGGAGCTGAAAAATTATAACTGATTCCAAACACATCACATAGCTCTTCATACTGTTTATTTTTAAAATCTCGATTATAATCACTTTGAAGACTTGTGATATTGTATCCTTTTTGATTTTGAAGCTTTCTACAAAGACTAGAAATTTTGTTAAATGCCTCTTTCTTTTTGGCTAGGAAAAGGCTCCAAGTAAATCTAGTATAATCATCCACTATAACAAATGCATATGACTTGCCTCCTAGACTAGATGGCGTGACTGGTCCAAACAAATCAAGATGTAGTAGTTCAAGTGGTTTTCTAGTTGAGATCATTCCTTTATACTTGAATGAAGACCTTATTTGTTTGCCTAATTGACAAGCATCACAAATAATGTCTTTTTCAAATTTTAGCTTTGGTAGACCTTTCACAAGCTCATTTTTGGAAAGCTTATAAATCAGATTCATGCTTACATAACCTAATCTTTTATGCCACAACCAATTGTCTTCATCAACAAAAGCCAAACATAAATCAGATGCACAGTGCAAATTTTCAAAATCAACTAAGTATACATTTTCAAATCTATCACCAACAAATAGAGTTTGATTATCATGCATATCTTAAACTTCACAATGAGTAGGCTCAAAGACGACTCTCTTATTCTTATCACACAACTGACTGACACTTATCAAATTAAACTTCAAACCTTTAACCAGTGATACTTCTTCGATGGAAGGATGAGCTCCAACTGTTCTGATGCCAACTATCTTTCCTTTCCTGGTGTCTCTAAAACAGATGGATCCCCTATTTTTTAGCTTCAGTTGGGTGAACTTTGACTTGTCACCCATCATATGCCTAGAGCAAGCACTATCCATGTACCATTTTTCTTGAACACTCTTGCTCTTGAGGCAGACCTACAAAGGATTAGTTGGTTTTAGGTACCCAAACTAATTTGGGTCCTGATGGATTAGTCTCAAAAAATAGCTTTGTACTTTTTGGTACCCAGACAATTTTACCTTTAGAAAAGCCTTTTTTATAAGCACATAATTTTGAGACATGTCCTTTATGATTGCAATAAAAGCATGTGAGATGTATGTGACTTGAAGAGATCTCTTTAACAAAGTAAAAGTCATATTTTCTATTTTTCACAAATCTAGTAAATCCTAATCCTGATTTTTCATTTGAAAATCGTTGGTTTCCCAATAAAATATTAAGATTTTTCCTTCCTTTTGTGAATCTTTCAAGATCATTAATCAAGCTCTCAATTTTCTTTTACAGATCATCATTAGTTCTCATCAGAAATGGATTTCTTTCAGTGATCACACCAAGCTCATTTTTCAGAAATCTAATATCAAAAGAAGTAGTATTTAAACATTCAGCTGCATGAGCAAACTGATTTTAAGCGTGTTTTTCTTTTTCTTTCAAATCATCAAATTCAGCTTGTGAGGCTCTAGAAAAAATAGTTTCAACTTTATCATTAAGAAGTTTCTCATTTTTTGACTTAATAGATTTAAGTTCCTGCTTAAGCTTTTTATATTTTTTGGAAAGGTTTTTGAATTCAATGTATAATTCATCAAATGCACTGCCTAAATCATCATCAAAAATAAAATCAGAAGATTGTACCTCTTGTGTAAGCACTTTCAGAGAATTAGTTTTAGATCCTGATTCCTTCATTTCAGGTTGACTCAATTTTTCATCTTCAAAGGCCATCAGATAGAGATTTGCAACTTTATTTTACTTCTCTTCTTCTCCTAAACTTGAGCTTTCACTATCAGTCCATATTGCAACCATAGCTTTCTTGGCTTTGGTTTTATTAGAATTCCTTTTCAGCTTCGGGCAATCAGTCTTGTAGTGTCTAGGCTTGTTGCATTCAGAACAATTCACTTCTTGCTTTTCCTTTTTCTGCAGAGGATTGGCCTTGGTGCTGAACATCATTTTGATGTTGTTCCTGTAGCTCCTTGCACCTTTCTAATACATTCTCTTAAATCTCCTTGTAAACAGTGCAAGATCATCTTCATTTTCTAAGCTAGCTAAGCTATCACTGCTTGAGCTAATTTTGACTGCTAGATCACTTCTCTTCTTTTTGTCACCGATTGTCTCCTTTTCATTTTCTTTGCTTCTCATCATTATTTCATGCATCAGTAATGAACCGACAAGCTCATCATTTGAATATTCCTTCAAATTTTTAGCTTCATAGAGGACCATGACTTTTGTCTCCCATCTTTCTGGTAGAGGTCTGAGAATTTTCTTCACCATTTCTTCTTCAGAGATTTTCTTTCCAAGATTTTTCAGTGAGTTCACTATTTTAGAAAATCTTGAATACATTGAAGAAATACTCTCATCCGGTTTCATAAAAAACAGCTCATAATCTCTCCACAGTAAGTTAATCTTTGGCTCCTTAACCTAATTTGTTCCTGTACAAGTTGAGATTCTATTGTAATCATTCACATCTAATGCACAGTGAAGCATGTTAAGTGCTTTTGCATTCAATTGGATCTTTTTCTAGTCATCATTAGAGTAATCAGCTTATGCGACAGTGATTTTCTTGCCATTAGCTTGAGTTTTGGTTGGAACTATTAGTCCAACAATAATAACTCTCAAGCAATCAATATCAGTAGCCTGCACAAAATTTCTCATTCTGGTTTTCCAATGAGCATAGTTAGTGCCATTAAAGAGAGGAGAACGAGTGATGGAATTTCCCTCAAGTAATTTTGATGCACTATTAACAACATTAGAACTACTAGCAGCCATTTTGGATCTCTTAAAGGTGTTAAGCTTAGAAATAGTTTCAAAGACCTACTCTAATACCAAGTGTTGGGTCCGATAGGCTGCTCAAGAGGGGGGTGAATTAAGCACTTTTCAAAAATTGATGTAAAATTTAAAAACTACTTTTAATAAAAACTAGCACAGCGGAAGATTTGAAAAGCTATATCTCAAAGCAATAACATCAGAATGACAAGCTCAAATCTAACTGTTACAAGACATCAGGTATAATAAATTAACAATCTGAGTAAAACTAATATTTTTAGATTTTTAAATAAGGAATCAAAGCATAAGCATGATAAAAAGCAGTACAAGTATAAGAGCTAATTTTTAAGCAGGAAATTAGTTTAAGATGAATCGACAATTAAAATAAAAACCAAAAATAGTAGTAAACATGCATGAAAACAAGGATAAGAAGTAAAGAGATGAGAAACCAGATATAGTGATTTTATCATGGTTCGGCTACCTGCCTACATCCACTCCTTGAGGCATTCCTCAAGATTTTTTTTTAATCTCACTCTCTTTTAATAGGCAAGAGATAAGCCTTGGAGTATAGTCCTATCCATAACTACCCTGTTGCTAGAACTACCCCAGAAACTAATTTTCAAATAGATTTAAAAACTGCTCCCTATCTGGTTTTCAAATAGCTCCAGAAAAATTACAACCCACTGGTTTTTGCATAGAACCAGAAAACTGCTCCTCACCACTGATTTTACAGATCAATTAGGAAACTTACGCTGTAAGCTTATCAATAGGTGCTTGAAGACCTTCTTCACTTGATTATAAAAGATTTTCAATGCTTTTCTCTCAAAAATCACTCAAAAAAATATAAATGAATCCTATAAGCACTTGAGAGAGCAAATGGGAAATGTATGAAGTGTAATGCAAAATGATTCTACAATGTAATGCTCTCTACCCTTTACTGAAAACTGAATGACCTATTTATACTAAGGGCTGAGCTAGAAAGTGATATCATTTGAGCCAGTCATAAAATTATTTTGATAAAATAAATAAAGACAAATCGTGCTCTACTGCCAAAATACATTGTGCATGGCTTGTGTAAGAGTGTGTGCAATGCAGAAGTGTGTGTTGTACTGCTTTGTCTCTAGAAATGACAAGAGACAAAGAGATAGGTGTCACATAGCTATTTGTTCTACTGATGTACATAATTAGCTTGACTGTAGAAAATATTTCTGTCTTTTTAGCTGAAAATGGAAATAAAGTATAGAGCTTGAAAACCATTAGATTTATGAGATGAACGATGCAGATTTTCTCTCAAGTACTTTTCACACATAAAGCTAATTTTTTCAATTACTGAAATACCCTTCAACATCTTGCATTTGGGCTCCATGGGCTTTTGCACTTGACAACTCAACTTCACTCTTTATTATTTATGTTCACACTTGATAGTTGTGTTCACGCACATATTTACCATTTTCTCGCCAATTTACTTGCTATCATATATCTCGATTTAAACACATCAGCAACAATATTATTTTTATCATTTTTGTTACTCATCAAAATCAGGCTTAGAAATTAGGCTCAGGTTGAACCTTTGCAACATGGGGTCACTAAGATGTTGATGAGCATGCTCATGAGGAACAAGTTGGAGTTGATGTTCAGGAAGGGGAACCAACTTTAAGAGATGAAGAGCAACAAGAAGAGGTAACCCAAGATGATGCACCTTTTCCTTCTTACCTTATGCAAGGAGGTGCCAGTGGCTCTTCTAGTCATGAATTTCCTATTTGGGAGGAAGTATTAGAGAACCAATGAGAGATGCAATGCCAATTGAATGGCATGGCGGCTTTTAACTACTAACTAGCTCGCCACTAAAAGAGGATGGAGTACAAGATGCAATAATACTTTGCACGTTGTGACCATACCATTGAATCTCCTTCACTATCTCCTTCGGAGGATTGAGGGATTTTTTCCTTTTCCCTACTTTTTCTTTTATGGTTTACATTGGGGACAATGTGTATTTTAAGTTTGGGGGAAGGGGATGATAGTAGTGAATTAGTAGAATTTAGTTAGTAGTTATTATGCATGTTGCATGTTGTCATTTGTTTATGTTTAGGTTATTTATGCATGTGTGTCTATGCTTTATTTTGCATTATTTTATCTTCTCCACATCAATAAGTAGTTTCTTTTCTAGTTCATTTTGATTTTGATTGAAATTTTATTTTTATGCCATGTTAATAATTTATTTTTTATGCTCAATTAGTAGAATTATAAAGTTTCATTTAGTATAGGTTTTAAGTTTTTTTTATATCTCTTTTTATTATTTTCAAAATCTAGAGAATGTTTAGTCAACTTTCTAACTATGCTTAAACCTAGGATAGTAAGAACTTAAGTTTAAGTTTTTAAGGATTTAAGTAACCTTAGGGAAACTATATCCATAATACGAGTAACTCGCTTTTCAATAATGGATGACGATATGAAAAAAATTTTGAAAAAAAAAATAAAAGAGAAAATAGATGCTTATTGATGTGATGCATTTCTTATAAGTTGTGTGTAAGTGAATATGCTCCTTAATTACATTCATTCGGAAAGAATGTGTGACATCAATAGTATTAGCAGTAGTAAAGGAAAATTAGTGGGATGGAGCATAAAATGCACCCACTATACTTAAAAAGAAAAGGCAAAAATACTAGTGGGATGGAGCATAAAATGTACCTACTAGTGATAAGAAAACAAATGTGTCTAAAAATGCCATGAGAAATGTGAGTTAGTGTGTGTGCTTAATCCTTGTCCTAATGGCAACTTTTGTTTTTAGAACTCCTAAGTTTGAAGGATGAACATTTTGGCTTGATAGCTTGGTTAGCACCTTGACTTTATATTTTTTATTTTGTTCTTAATAAATTGAGATAATTTGTTAAACTTATTGCTTATGCTTTGAGACTTATTTCCTTTACCATTATTGAGCATTAAAAGTTAATTGTTAACTATCTTTTTCTTAAAAATTTCTTTCATTGTTAGAATGACTTGTTAAGATGGCTACATTTATTTTGGAGAGGATAAAATTTTTATTTTTCCCACCTACATCTTTATTTCTTGCTTGAGGGCAAGCAAGTTTTAAGTGTGGGGGAATTTGATAGTATGCACAATAGCATAGTAATTTAGGATCATTTTGTTGACTTTTTTAATTAGTTTGCATTTGCATTGTGTTTAATAATTATGTTATTGTTGTTAGTTGTGTGCTTTTGTGTGCTTTTAACGTCATTTGTGTGATTTATAGGCTCTTTTAGGCTAATCTCAAGCTTAAAATTGCTTTGGAGTGCATTAGAATAAAGTTTGGTGTTCAAAAAGTCAAGGGAAGTAATTCAGGAGGCATGCCAACTTATTTTGGGCGTGCTGACTCGTAATAGTCAGTGTTTATGTTGACTCACCCACCTGTGCCAACTCATCCCATGTGCTAGTGCCGACTCAAGCTAAGTGAAGAAGCCTTGTGCTGACTCGTTCCACCGTGCCGAGTCATGACAGAGGTCACCTGTGATGACTCCCACTCGACTCAACATAGTGGGCCAAGTGGTTTACACACCCATTCTTCACACCCTTTCACAATTGACCCCTTTTAGAAAGTGTATGAGTTGGGATGTTTGGGAGGCCTATAAATACATGTATTGACATCATTTTGGAGATATAGAGACATCAGAAAACACGTAGTAAAATATTCAAAGTATTAGTATTATTTAGTATTTGTATTTAGTGCAATTTTAAGTTCAAGTAAAGATCATTCAAGCAAGTTAAAGAATCTTCAAGAAGGCTATCTACATTCAAGTTCTATCTTTCTCTCTATTAGTTTTTAATGTTTTATTTTCTTTCTTGTTGTTGTTTAATCATGATTAATATGTACTTTGGCTAAGCCATTGTTTGTTAGAATTGCAAGGATGAATGAATTAATGAACTACATCTTTTATTTTATATTATATGAATGATTTGATTTTAATTGAGAGTTTGAATATGTTAAGTATGCTTGGCCATCATATATGACTTGCTAATCAAAATGTATGCAATGAGAATTGGTACATTTTGGTAGAAATACAATTAGAATTAATTAAATGTTATGAAATTGCTTGGAGACAAGGATTTCTATTTAAAGGATTAAAGATTATAAACTTGGCATGGTAATTTAATAATTTTTGTTTATCTCTGCAATGTCATGAGAGTACTAGTAGACTCTAAATAAAAATACCCTTAATTAATAATGAGAATTGCTCTTAAGGACTTTAGGTTTAATTAACAATTAGAATTGCTTTTAGAACTTATGCCATGTTTTTCTAATCATTGCATGTAATTATTTGTTTATTTCTTTGTAGTTCTTGATAAATTCTGAATTGTGGTTCTAACGAACCTTTAATTGAACTTGATATTAGAATAACTAAATTAGTTAGCATAATTAGTAATTATTTAAAATAGTTAGAATAAATCAACACCTTCACTATTATTGTTTGCCTATCCATCTAACTATCTATCCGGTTAATATAAAATTACTCTAAATTCCCGAGTGTTCAACACCCTACTTACTCTATATTTAGTCTTAGATACTAGGGTATTATAATTTGACCCACATCAAGGTGTAGAGACAACACACTTATGCCATTTGCACATTTGAGAGCTAATTTGGTATTCTTATAAAAGAGAGAAAAAGGCTAGAGAGTTTCTACTTCCTTCTTCTTCTTCTTCAAGTGTTGAGAATTCAAATATACATAAATGTTGTGTGCTTTCTACTAAGAGCCATTAGTGTACAAGAGTTGTACTACTTTTAGTCCATTATCCATTGAAGGTTACTTCCTTATTCCATACATCCAAGCTTAGAGAGGTTCCTGGAAGCACTTTGGGTCTAATAAGGAAAGGCTTGTGGCTAGAGCTTCACCATCCTTGGAGGTCTTCCATGATCAATATGTGTATTTTAAGCTAGAGGCTTCACATTTGGGGAGCTAGGAGCTTGTAGTTAAACATCAACTAAAGCTTATCAAGTATGCTACTAACTTGGAGTTTTATAAGTGTTACCAAACTCTTAGTTGATAGGTCTTTTGTTTTGATAACATGACTTGGTTGTTTGTTGTATGAATGTTATTCTTGATGCATGTTTAGTTATGTATTTACCATATGATATGATATATGGGTGTGGATGTATTTTGTGTTTGATGCAAATGTTGCATGCAATCAAAATTTTTAAATTTCGCACTTTTGATTATTATATAATCACACATTCCTTCAGTTTCCTACTTCTTCCACTTTTTATTATGGGTTGGAAAGTTAGAGTAGTCTATTATCAACTTTAGAATTACATAAATATGGTCTAATATAGTTAGTATTGTGACAACTAGTAATTGTATTTTGTCAAGTCTTTTTTGAGATTATTACATAAATATGGTCTAATATAGTGCATGTTCATTTAGTTTATTAGATTTTTTTGAAAAATTAACTTGATCTTATATTTTATTACTACTCTTAGTCCCTTATTAGATGTGTCCAATGATCAGTCTTGAAAGTTTCTATCGGATCCCATGAACACCTTTTAATTTGATATTTATATAACTTTGATATTCTTGTCTTTACACTTTATGTGAAAAAGTGCTCTTGGGCTTCACGAATTGAGGCTTCATACATTGAGTTATGTAATATTATTTGCAAAAATAATTAATGTTTTAGTGTTGATTTTAAATTTAAACTATGCATTTATCGAATAGTGATATCATAATAAATTATTTATATCTATTATATACTAAAACAAATGCAATTTGATCAATGCTCTTCATTTACATACCAAAATCTTTCGTATTTTCATCAACTAAAAAGTTTAAATGTAAGATACCAATGGCTCTAGGACTAAGATAATCTAAACTAAAAAATATCACAAGGAGTACCATACCTCCAGTTCGTGATTCATCACGCATTGTATCTGGTGTTTCAAATTCCACAAACATAAGAGATGCACATAATCAACCAAATCCACAAGGTGTTAAAAGTACTCCTGGTGCTCTAAATGGTGCACCTCTAGAAAGGGTTTTGGTTTCATATAATCAAACAAATAAAACCCATGAAGTGCAATCAAATTAAATAAATGGCTCAACAGGTGAAGATTTTAGTTAGTTTTAATTATAAATAAGTCATAAAATATAAAATATTTATTCTTTAGTATTAGTTTTAAATAATGATATATTTAGGTTGTACTTTTAATTTATTTACATTTTCACTAATCATTTATTTGAATGTAGAAAATATAACTAGGAAAAGGGTTCATGGTCTTACAATAGGAAAAGATCTAATAAAGTATGCTGCATGTGGAGCTAAATTGAAGGTCACTGGAGATCCTAAAATTGGAAGGCCAATCAATGGGGACAAATATTCAAAACTTGCAAGTCATATTGGAATAATTACTCGAACTGTGCTTCTATTACCAAAAAAAATGGAGTGATATATATATATATGAGGATTTGGGGCCTAGCTTTGAACACCTCAATGTAAGATCAACTTTTATATCTATATGATATTTTATATAGTGTATATATTTATAGTTTTTCAATAGTCTAATAGTTTTTTTTTGTAAATATAGATCTAGGTGTGAAAAATAGCTTAATTGAAAGGCTAAAAGGTAGTAGTCGACAAGCATGTTATAGGTTTCATCAAAATTTTCTGAAGTATAGATCTCTAGAAGAGGTAAAGAATTATAAACCTTCAACATTTCCAGACGAGGAAAAATGGAAAGATCTTTGTAATTACTTTTCAACACCTGAATTCCTTGTATTTAAAAGATAAATCTAATTTGATGTTTAAAAACTTCAATCATACTTAATTTTATTTAACTTGTTACTTAAACTATGAAATCAAGTAACATATACATGCTTATTTCCATAAATTTATTTTGGATGAATTTTTATGGCAGAAATTAAGTGCAATAAATTCTAGAAATAAAAAAAAAAGTAAAAGCTCCACATATTACTAGTAGAAAGCCTTTTATAATTCGTCGTCAAGAAATTGTAAGCACCAGTGTTATATAATTTTTATTTGATATTAACTATTTATTTTGTAGCCAATTTTGATCCTTTTCTAGTTCTTTGTTGCTTGCTTATGTATGTTGCTATCTTCTTGATTTGTTTATGTTTGGTTAATTTGAGTGAAAACCTCATCTACATTTTTCTCATTTTTTATTTCAAAGTTTCTTACAAGTTTAGTTGGAATTTTCTACTATTCTCCTTCCATTTTGTGCTTTATCTGATTTTTTTATGTTTTTAGGAGGTTTTTAATCTAGTGTGCTTTATTTTGATTTTTAGTCATTTTTGTTGCTACTGTTGTTTGTCCAGTGCTATTGCTATTGTCTGTCTATTGCTACTGCTATTTAGCTTGGCTTTAGTTTGATGGTCCTTTTTTGTTTTTAAGTTTATGCTACTACTGTTTGCTGCCTCGATTTTGATTTATTTGCTACTGTTTGGTTTTGCTTTTGGTTTGTAGATGCTGCTGATGTTTTTGTATAGTATTAATTGTTTGGTTCTATTCATGATTGTTTTCAACGGGGTATTGCCTTATTTTTTGGGTTTGTTTATTCTATTTTATTAGCTTATTGAGTTTTATTTTCTATAAAACCCCTTTAATTTTTGTTTGTATTTCTAGGGAGGGGTTTGTTTATTCTTTTTTCTTTTTGCAGATACTTAACCTTTTCTTTTTTTTTTCTTTAATTTTTTAGTCTCATAATGAATTGAATGGACAACCTTGTGATAGGTTTGAATTATACAAGAAGACATATTTTTTAGAAAAAAAGGGATAGTCATCTTAAGGGGCAGAGGAAAATTGGGTAAGTTTCGGATATAAATATATTTTAATATGCAATGAAAATAGTTAAATATTTTCTAATAGATCTTATATGTTGTAACAGAATCTAATTAGAGAAAAACAAGATCAATATTCTCAAGATGAACTTTTGAAGACTTCAGATGAAATAGTTCTAGAGGTGCTTGGGCATGGATTCGGTTATATTAAAGGACTTGGTTATGGTCCAAAACCTCCAATTAAACGAGGGTCACAATTAGCATCTCAACAAGTTCATAAGGAACTTATTGAAATGCAAAAAAAAGTTAGAGATGTTTGAGTCTCATGTTAAAGAACTTCAAACTCAAGTAAAGGAATTTGAAACAGAAGTGTCAAACTTGAAGGATCTATTAACCAATCAAAGTTCTCAATTGAGTACTCAAGATGCAAACATCAAGAAGCTTATGGAAATAATGGCGGCAAATGGAATGATACATTGAATAACGTAAATAAGAAATTTACACTAATTTTTGTTAGAGTTGTCTTTCATATTAATAAGTTTTTTCTAACTTGAGTTGATGCTCTCCTACATTATGATAATTTTACTCTTTGCTATTATTTGAGTGAATTATACTGTTGCATTTCATAATGGATTCCTTCTTATTATTGTATATATATATATATATATGCAATTTTACTGCTCAAGTAATATAATTTTAAATGCTAAGTTGATTGGTTTTTTAAGTATTGCTATTTCACTTGGCTACCTTACTACTGTCACTTTAGACCTATATAATAATTACTGATGTTCTGATTTGAAGTTTATTTGGCCCTAGTTTTTTATTTTGTTAAAGTTTTTAGTTTATGTAAGTGTAGTTGTTGCATGAATTATTTCTAATTTACCCATATATTATTCTGTCCTTTTCTACTGCAGCTTCGAATGTCAACTACTGTTATTTTCCTCTGTAACTTGCTATATGTGCAGAATTTTTACTGTCTTTACTTCTTGATTTTAGTCTTTATAGCTTTTTTTATCCTTTATTGGTTCTTAGTTCTTTTGGGATAATTCGTTGGTTTTGGTTTTGTGGTTTGCTAGTCTGTTTATCCTTTATTCTTCTCTTGATTCTAATGTTTAAATTGATAAATGACTTCTACATCAAAATAAAAATGTTTGTAGTTTATATACCTAGAAGAAATTATTGATTTTTCACTTTGTTATGAATTGATTCAGCATTTTTTATTAATTATTTTCTAATAGCCACATTGTTTTTGATTATATAGGGATTTTTTATGTCGGAGTTATGATGATGACAGTCAAGATGAAGTTTTTCATTTTAGCATTTTATGAAGTTGAACTTAGTGGTACTATTTCATAAATATTTACAACTTTTAGCAAGTTATTTGTTTTGTAATATTAAAGACTTATTTATTTTTATATTAGTTTACATTTTAAAAACAACATGTTACCATTTACATGTTGAAATATTAAACAATTTTTTATTCAAATATTGTGCCTTTATGCATATTGGTTTAATAAATTATGATAAAACATAATTGCAATTTTAGATATTGATAAAAAAAACTTTTATCATGAATGATAAAATGCATAGAGAATGAAAAAAACTATTAGTATATATTAATTTATAATTTGTTAAAGCATTTATTATTATTATTAGTATTATTATTATTATTATTATTATTATTATTATTATTATTATTATTATTATTATTATTAT
>CATIWO010627788.1:0-14708 GCA_949673435.1 Macaranga tanarius
TATAATTTTCTCTTTTCTGAAATAGAGCTCAAACCATTTCAAAACATCAAATGAATCCCTGATTCCTTTAAAACCATCCAATAAAAATCATTACAAAATTATAGCCAAAATGCTTACATAAATAAACACAAAATCTATAATAGCTTAAAATTCTATTGCGGAAATAAATTGTATTCCCTTGACATTTCTAATAGCGATTCTCGCAATATTGGTTATCACAACAGTTTTCATCTTTTCATTATTAGGAGGTTACACCTCAATCATTATTAAGGTTGAGAGTTTATCAATTGCATCATTATTATCATTCACAATATTTTCAATTATCTCAATTGATAATTCAATACATTACCTCACCATAGGTAATTCTCAACCCTTTTTCCCCGAAGAAAAATATCAATATACAACATCTCTCATCCTCACATAACATTCATCTTTCTTTCCATGGCTTACACTATCCAAAACATATTTTCATTTCAATATCATCGTATGCATACATATAAACCACAAGGACCCTCCCCAAAGGCACCTCTGGATCCCTGCGTTGTCCCAAAGACAGTTATCAACAAGTGGCCAGCTCAACATCCCAACTCATCCCATATAAATATACATATATACTCTCATATATATATTTATTCACATTATGAATCGTTGGGCATTATTCTTTTTTATTAATCACAGAGATTTAGTCTCTTTGTTTGAGACTTAAGAATTCCAGGTCATTTCAACAATAATTAGCATTTCTGACCATTTTTGTGTTCTAGTACAATATTCAAATGTTAAAAGTGAGTTTCCGGTCGAAAGTTCAAAGATTCCAGTCAAACGGGTCACGAAACGGGTCTCCGGGGGACCTATCTGAGCCATAGAGGCGCATGTCAAGGTGCTGGGGTGCACGTTTCAGCTGCAGGGGCGCACGTCACAGCTGCAGAGATGCACGTCTCTTCTGTAGAGGTGCACGCCCTTGTATAGAGGCACACGCCTCTATACAAGCAAAGGAAGAGGTGCCGGTCAATAGGAAAGGGGCGCATGTGTGTGGGAGAGGCGCACGCCTCTGGGGAGATTAAACGCATACTTGTACGTACAGACGCATGCCTCTATAACCCGAAAATATAAAAATAGACTGAAAATTTACAGAAAATGGCTATAATTTCAAAATTTTGTCACATATCATTTAAATAACAACTTGTAACTCCATAATACTCTCAAATCATGCCTTAAGCAATATAGATCACTCTAGATCTTACAACACATCCAAAACCATATCATTTTATGCAAAATCGAACTCAAAAATCAAGCTAAACCAAAATTATTAAGAACACAAAACCACTCACTGATTTCTCTTACCGTTGACCGAAATTTCTTGTTTGATTCTGGTGTTTGGTCTTCAGAGCATAAATTCTTTTCTTTTCCTTCTTTTTCTTCTCTTCCTCTTCTTTATTTTTGCTTCTGTTGGTTACCTCCTCTTCCTCCTCCTTATTTTCTTCTCCCACCATGCTTTCCACTGTTGGAAGCTAACAACTCCCTCTTTCCTTCATTTGGTCCTTCTCCTTTTCTTTCTTTCTTCTCTCATCCACTCACTTCCAATTGTTTCACTTTAGCCTTTTTCGTTTCTTTACAATTTCATCTCTCACTAATAATCCAATACTCTAAAATTCATTCCTCAAATTAATATCAACTTAAATAACAATATAATACATTTTCACATAATACTAATTGACTCCAAATCATTTATTCAAACAATTGATAATTAACTCAAATCACCAAATTTAATCAACTGCAGTAATAACGTTCTTAATTGTCATTAATGAACAATAATCCGGTTCTAAGACACGGATTTTATAAAACACCTGCAGGAAAATTACAACCGTTAAAGATTCTCGAATGGAAGTGGAAGAAAGTTACAATGGACTTTGTTATAGGGTTGCCTAAAACTTTTAAAAAATATGATGTTGTGTGGGTAATAGTAGACAGATTGACCAAATAAGCTCATTTCTTATCGATTCAAACAAATGACTCTCTAGATGAATTAGCTTCTTTATATGTTGCAGAAATTGTGAGATTACATGGAGTTCCATTTTCAATTATGTCTGACAGAGATCCTAGATTCACTTTGAACTTTTGGGGAAGTTTGCAACAAGCCTTGGGAATGAAACTACATTTCAGTACGACATTTCATCCTCAAACAGACGGACAATCTGAGAGAACAATTCAGACACTAGAAGACATAATGAGAGCTTATGTGCTTGAGTTTAAAGGCAACTGGGATGACCATCTACCATTGATCGAGTTTGCCTATAACAACGGTTATCATTCTAGTATCAAAATGGCTCTATATGAGGCACTATATGGAAAAAAAAAAGTCAAAGTCCAGTATGTTAGGATGTTGAAGGATTGAGACAACTAAAAGGGCCTGAATTGATTCAAGAAACAGTGGACAAAATACAAATAGTGAAGAAAAGTCTTAAAGCGGCACAAGATCGACAAAAGAGTTATATGGACCAACATCGAAGGAAAATAGAATATCAAGTGGGAGAGAAGGTCTTTTTAAAGGTGTCGCCATGGAAATGAGTTTTAAAATTTGACAGATAAAGAAAATTGAGTCCGAGGTACATTGGACCTTACAAAATTATCGAGAAAATCGGACCACTAGCATATAGATTAACACTACCAGTGGAGTTATTAATGATTCATAATGTCTTTTATGTGTCTATACTATGAAAGTACCGATCAGATCCAAGTCATGTAGTGCAAGAGCCGGAGATAGAAATTTTTGTGACTCTAACCTATATGGAAGAAGCAGTAGAATTTTTAGATTGGAAGGTGAAGCAATTGAGGAACAAGGAGATACCGATAGTGGAGTCATCATTCTCCAAGAGAAGCAACGTGAAAAATGGAGGAACAGATAAAACTCAAATACCCATATTTGTTTCCTGGAAGTGGTGAGTCATAAATTTTGAGGATGAAATTTTTATAAGAAGTGGAGAATTGTAACGCCTGCATTTTAAATGCATTGTGCATGCATAGTAATTTCTTGATATGTGGAGTAGAGTTATAAGTTGTATTTATGTAGGGCATGTGCATTTTGGTAGAGATGGGTATATTTGTAAGATGAGTTTGGACTTATTTATCAAAATAGAAAGTTATAAATTTTTAAGTAATAATCCAATTTTAATAATGAAGTGTGTAGAGATTGGTGATATTTATTATTATTTTATTTAGAAATAATAGTTGATATTATCTATATTATTATTATTATTATTATTATTAGTAAGATATTATGATAATATGTAATTATTATGGAGACTTTCTAAAGGGGTAAATAGTAATTTTTATTTGGTGAGTGTGTGTGTATGAGTGTGTGTGTGTACATGTTTAGTGTTGTAGAGATTTTTGAGTGTAGAGAAGAAGAAGAAGAGAGGGTTTACTAGTTTTAGGAGATTTTTATATTTTGTTTACTCATCTAAAAATCATTTTGGAGAGCTTTAGAAGATCTATAAGCTTGTGGGAGCATTAATTAGGTAAGTCTTACATTTATTTTGATTAATTAAGTTAGGTTTTGTAAGTTGGGAATTCGGGTTCTGTTTTAGTTTTTCATTAGTCTTAGGTTTTTTACTATAAATTGAATTGTAGACCTCTGATTTGAGTAAGGTTTGATGCTCTGGAAGCTTTAGAGTGTCCTCTATAACTTTTGTATTTTGTTCCAGAGTTGATTTTATTGTTAAGACCAACTGGCACAGCTCTACATTTTTGGGCTCTTATTGTTGACTCTGTTTTACCCGGATTTAGTTAAAATCTATATTTAATTCTATGTAAGTCCAAATTGAGAAATTACAATTGAAATTTATTGTAAACTCATTTGCCTAGCATCATTTTAAATTTCATGATTTTTGGACTTGCGTAGATTAGATTAAGACACGTTAAATCTTGAGCATGTAGAGCACTAAGTTGCATTTGAATGAAAGTGGCATGGTAGTTATGTGGTATTGATGTATGAATTATGTGTAGGCCATAATAAGGAAAAATGTGGTACCAATCAATAGGAGAGCTTCTAATTTGAAGGAGTTGAAGCACCTTGTGTAAGTAATTAGTAATACAATGATATATATGTTAAATTCTTTTGAATATACAAAATGCATTGCTATGAATGAATTAAACTAGATATGTTAAAATGTTGAATTGTGATTGAGTAGGATAAGAAATGAGAATGAATGAAACATGTATAAATGTGTATTGTGAGAAATATGAATTGTGTAGAATGGATTGATTGAATGTGATGTGAAGTGAAGTGAGGCATTGTTTATTGAATGTTAATTATGCATGCCTATATGGATTGCTTGAATGATGATGAGAATTGGTGAGAAATATGTTTGATAGTGAGGCTGAGATAAGCGTATAGCCTTCACTGTTTGTAAAATATGGAACTGAGCTAAGTGGATAGTTCCAGTAGTGGTCACGTGGGAAATAGATGAATTGTGAAATGGCAAGCTGAGATGGGCATATGGCTACCTAATAAATGAAATGTAAGAATGTGAGAATGTGAAAACTGGGACTGAGCCGGGCTAATAATCCTAGTATGTGACCACTTGTGAGATATGCGCATGTGAGGTGGTTCCGGCCGGAAACCAAATGTTGATATTGTGTTAAGTATGAATGAGTTTTGTTTTCATGATGATATGTGAATGCAAATTTAATATGATTGTGATGTGTATTAATAATGTTTAAGTATATGAACTAGGTCGGTATATGATGAGCATAAAGGTTATATGTATGATTTGTATATGTACAAATATTGGTTGTTAAGCAGTTGTAATATATGTATATCACTTAATTAGTTCTTGAGAAGTGATATATGTATAATTATATTAGTAATTACTTATTGAGTCGCAATCTCACCCCTTTTGCAACTATTTTTCAAGAAATAGTTAGTTCGAGTTGAAGCTTACTTGATTTGTGATTCCGGAGGCTTGAGGTGTGTTTGGTGAATTCGACCTCATCCTCATTTGTAATGCACCACATGCATTTAGTGATGTTGTTTTGAGCATTGTGGCTCTATGTCAATATGTGTTAGAAATGCTTTGTATTATACGAATACTTTGAAGTTATGAAATGTTGAGTTGAGGAAGTTTGTGGTAGCATGCATTTTGGCATTGAGAATACACTATATGTGTGCATTAGAGAATGTGTTGTGATGTATATATATATGATTGTGAAGTTGTTTAATCTATATATATAATTTGGATGTGCCAATTATGAAAATTTGTGTGAGGATCATTGTCCAAGATGTTTTAGGTGTGTGCAATGCATATAGGTCGAGTTAGTGCAGGTTTTGGAGCAAAACAGAGGAGGGGCTGTCACCAGTCACTGGTAGGCGCCAGTAACTGGTGAGCGCCAGTCCCTCTAGCTAATTCAGAGCAGTGGCGATCACCAGTGACTGGCGAGCGCCAGTGTCCTTGAAAAAAAAAATTTACTATATATACAACTACTCAATGGTTTTACTTATTTGCATGTATGTTTATAATATTAAGAAGTATTTATGCACATGATGTATTAGTATTTATTAAATGGTTTTCAAATTTATTTTAATTTATTATTTTCGAATATGTATATGGTTATGGTTGAGGCCTTATGTTGTGAGCTTCACTATTATTTGTGTTTTTAATTGATTTTATTTGAGTTGTCATTTTGGGGAAATTCGGGTGTGTGTTCCTCTACTTTTTAGTTCTCTTGTTTGTGCCATATCTTACACTATAGAGCTCTGATTTAAGCATAGTTAGACTTTCTGAAAACTTTAGAGAGTCCTTTATATTTCCTATATTTTGAGTTTGGACTGATTTTGATGTTATAAGGGTCAAGTAGGGTCGGACATTTTACTGCTCATGTTGATGCTCTATTTTGGCCGAATGGATTCTAAAATCTATAATTAATTTCACACTTGTCCGAATTAAGTGATTCTATTTAGAATTTATAGTAGACATATAACCCTAGCTTCAGTAGTAATTTGGGGATTATTGGAATTGCATGTGTATCCTTAGGTTATATTGAACCTTTGAGCATTTAATTGCAATTTGCGAAATTAGGGTGAATTGTAATGCTTGCTTGTTAAATTGGTATATAATTATGTGTAGGAAGTGGAAGAGGTAGAGGAGACCCTACTCAATCGGGAAAGTTTTTCCTTGAGAAGGAGTTGAAGCTTTTTGGTAAGTAATTGTTAATATAATGCATGTATATAGTAATTATCAAGTAACTATTGTTGTTTGACTATATTTGGTTGGTATATGATTTTGGTATACTTTTGGTATATTTTTGGTATATGCATTATATATATATGGTATATGATTTTGGTATATTTTTGGTATATGAACAGGATATTCTCCGTTTATAATTGTGAACATTGGTATATATGTGTGCAAGCCACTTTGATGCGGTATGATAAGATAAATAATGTTGTGCGAATGATGAAAACATGCATATTGATTGATGTGAGGAATGTGAGGAAAACGTGTGAGTGTGGAGATTGAGCTGGGTAGAGAGCCTCCACTGAAAATGAATCTGAGACTGAGCTGGGCAAAGAGTCTCAGGAATGACCACTTATATATAAAGAATATATATATAAAAAAGAAAAAGTGAGCTATGTATGAAATGTGTGTGACGTGTGTTGAAAACTCCGGCCGAATAACTAACATGCATAATCATACATTGTTGCATTGTGTTACACACATATCGAATGTTGATTTGGTATGAAATAATATTATAGATTGCTTGGAATGTTAAGAATTGATGTATTTGTGACATCAGCAATTGAGGTTTGGTGTTTTAATATATTTTTATGGTATTTGAATGTTGCACGGGTTTGGACATGGCCATATAGTTTTTAGTTTACGGCCGTGTGAAATTCTCGCGTATAGGGATCAAAATGTGTAAGGTTGCAAGAAAGGAATGCCTAGAAGGCATGATAACTTGGCACATTGTGCCGAGTCGAGTAGAACTCGGCATTCATGGCCTCTATGTCGACTCAGCACGCCAACCTGAGTCGGCACCAGTACAAGTGAGTCAAACACGGCTCGGCACCCGAGTTGGCTGTCACGACTCGGCACAAGGGCACGAGTCGGCACTAACTCAGGCATGACTCAGCACCAAGGGCAGAGTCAGCACCGAAGGTTACTGTCCTGAGTCGGCACGCCAGCCCGAGTTAGCACGCCTTCTTTCCCTAGTTGGCTTAGTTGAATTTTTGTGCATCGAACTTCATTCTAATGCATTTCAGTGAACTTCAAACTTGAGATTAGCTTAATATCAATGGTATTTTCTTCCAACTGTTGAGTAGCAAGTTATTATATATAATTTCCTTAATTAGTTCTTGAGAAGAACTATATGTATGCTTATCTTAATAATTACTTATTGAGTAGCAAGCTCATTCCTTTGCAATTGTGGTTTTCAGGTATTAGATAGCTTAACTTGAGGAGCTTGTTTTGGTAGAAAGCTTAAAGCTTAGTTTAGTTGTGAGCTCAGGTGGGTTAACAGCGTGCTGGTGTCGACATCTCTATCCTCATGAGCATTCACCATTTTAGCATTAGAGATAATTCTGTAATTAAGTTTATGTGTATATTTTCAACATTTTATAATATATGTATAAAGTATTTTCAATGTATCGAATAAAAATTTATGTATATATATATATGAATATCTTTTGAGAAAATTTTTATCATGTCATGTATTGTTTATTCTTTTGATACATATGTATGTGGTACTGTATGTGGTACTTGAGGGTGCTATAGATGGCAAGGACACTTCTAATATCATAACAACTCGTAGATATAATAATACTATCAGTAGTACTACATAACCATCATCATATAAATGAAAATATATATATCAAATGTACAAAGGTAAGAGTACCAAATGCTAATAAAATAATAACCTAATACATAGGTATCTATGAGTATAGCATCTCTCTCTCTCATAGTCGGGACTCTGGCTGACCTAATCAATAGGATAATGATGGTGGTGGTGAACTGAAAGCTCCAACTCTCGTCACACTCTCATAACCTCTCTAGCTGCTAGGCTCAAAAATATCTCGATGATAGCACAAGGGTGCATACAGGCCTCTAGTGAAAAGCCCAAAAAGCCAAAATATATAGAGGTCTACTCTGCATCACACCCATGAGAGGGTAACTTGAATGTCAGTGGAGGTGGAGTAGAAGACACGGAAGGTCATGCAAATACCATCCAAATGCTCCTCTCGGATGGCAGATAGTCGAACCTCTGCCCCAATGGGTTGGACCATAATCCGGAATACTAACTCGGCATCGGTATCATGATGCACTATGTATCATATAAGTGTGTGACACCCAAAAACACAACCAAACACATGGCATAACAAACATCACACATGTGTCATAATAAAAATCTATTCACATAAGTACTCATGTACTTAACCATAGACATATATTCAACAATACATACATTGTTAAGTATTATACATATACTTGTCTAGCATAACACCTATATTTGACATATGGCTAACTAGTACACACAAAGCTATTACAAAATGCCAAATGATATGCAGGAGGAAGGTTGATTACACCAAAAATCATTTCGACCCACTTAAAGACTCTAATGCAAGCCTCAAGCCTTTTTCTAATCAAGCCCTGAAAAATTTCAACAGTAAAGGGGTGGGCTTGCAACTCAATAAGCAATTACGAATACAGTTGCACACATACATCAAACACATATGAAATGAGTTGATAAAGCATATAATCACATATATAAGATACATTCTCATGTTCATAATATAGTCCTATAATTCTCTACTAAGTCTATAAATAATCACCTTAAAGTTCCATTACCAATGGCACTACATCTAGTGCAAATAGGAGTTTAAATAAAGAAGGAGAAAGTGAGTAATAAAATGTCAAGCTCAATTAGAGAATCTTAATGATAGATTCAACTCCAACTTAAAACATGAGAATTGTAGAGGACTCTTTAAAGTTTCTTTAGGATCAAACCACGCTTCATTTGGAGGTCTACAGCTCAAGTTATAGTCAAAATATAAAGATAAAAATGCGCTAAAGGAAGGCTAACTCATCACGACTCGGCGCACTGTGCTGAGTCGGCACCCCGAGTCGCAGGCATGACTTGGCACCTAGTTGCCGAGTCAGCACAAGCACCCAGAGACACGACCCTACTGACTATATTATACTCTTTTGGCCATAACGTCCTCTACAGAACTCGGATTTAAGTGATTCAAGAGGCTATGGAAAGCTATTTCATAGAGCTACAACTTTTATGAAGACATCTAGACTTAATTCATTTATATGGATTAACAAAAATGCCCTTGAAGTGATTAATGATGTTAAAACACATGACTCTTCATCAACACATAACTCTAAATCATTCACAAGATTAAACATCTAAATTCATCATTCATAACTAGATCAACCCATTCACACATTACATTTCAACATACCATTTATGTCCATATCTCCACTTTTAGCAATATAAATAATATTCATATCCAATTCATATAGTGGCAAGAATATAAACATTCATATTCCCATTTCATTATCCAATATAAATATTCACATTCCATTCTCATTGTTCATTATCCGGCCAAATTCATCCTCACATTCAATTCATATCATAATTCTCACATTCAATTATGTGTGTAAATATGTCACACCTTAACCTCTAATTAACCACTAATACTCAATTATCTACAGTAACTGTAATTATTAAATTCTTAATACACTTAATGAGCTTTTAAGGTTATATTACAAACACTTAATGATATACATAAAACCTGTGCAAATTAAAACCTTTCATTTCTACATCGGTATTCTTACTTATAAACTCATCAAAGCCTCAAATTATATTTTACTTAAAAATTTCTATGCCAATACATCATCATTTTGATCATATACATCCTTTCACAATTAAACTCAAGATGGTAAAATAACATTATAATATACCAAGATCAGAGATATATATATATAACATAAGCACCGTAGTGCTAACCATCCATCCATACATTATATTTATACATCATCAAATATATACAAATAGAGTACTAGATACTAATACAAATAATATGAAATACATCATCATTTGCCCTAGCATATAACCCCAAGTCTTCGGATCTCAGTCTGGCATAAGATGGTGATGGTGGCGGTAAAGATAGTAACAGCAGCACAAGTCCAGGCCCAACCCTCAATAAAATAAACTAGCCCACTGGCTCAAAAATGGCTCTGGTGACACACATAAAAAAGAGTGTAGGGACGGCTGTAAGCAAAAAGCCAAAATCTGATGCATCCACAAGACTGCATCTCACCCAAGTAAGGGCGACCTCAATATCCAGGGAGGTGGCATAAGTGATGCGGAAAATAGAATAGACGCTATCCTCATGCTCCTCCCGCACGGATGAGACTTGTGCATCAGCTCCTATAGGCACAACAGTAACTTTAAACACCAGCTCGGCATCCGCATCATGGCACACAATACACCGTACCTGGGTATCCGCAGGCGTAACCTCATAAACCATGGATGCCCACTGTACTGCCATAGATGCTAGGCTATCTCTAAGCTGTGAAAAATATTTTTAAAACGGTGGTGAGTAATTTCGAAAGAAATTACCCAGTGAGCAGCTAGTATGATTTTCAAAACAAAAGCATTTGCCCAAAATGTGCTAAATATCAAATGCAACAATTATATATATATAAACTAATAAATATTTTCAAGCACACTGCTTTGTCAAAATAAATCATTTTATATCAAACCTTCCTTTTTCAAGCATTTGGTAAAGTATTCTCATTACATGAGATTTGATTTAAATACTTTTAATAATAAAATGAATCCAAACAATTTCAGAACATAAAATTCCTCTTTCCAAATAAAGCTCAAGGCATTTCAAATCATCAAAATAAATCCTTGATTTCCTTTAAAAGTTCACAAATAACAATTTACACAATTCAGGGTTCAAAAAGCCTACTTTCAATAAAATATAAGGAATCCACAATTTTCCCCAAAATTTGCAAATTCAAATAATAACAAGCCTCGTTTCATAAATTATTAGTCATCATAAGCAGATACATGCTTTGGTTCATTATCAATTTCCTCATATCAATTGCAATTAAAGTTGAGAGTTTGCTCATTTCAAATATAGCATTATTATTGAGCACATTATCTCAAATGATAATTCAGATCATTATCTCACAATAGATAATTTTCAACCCTTTTCCCGAAGGAAACAACAATATACAACATCTCTCATTCTCACATATCATTTCAACTTTCTTTCCATGGCTTACACTAGCCAAATCACATATTCATTTTAATATCATCGTATGCATACATATAAACTACAAGGATTTACCCCAAAGGAACCTCTGAATCTTTGCGCTGTCCCAAAGATAGTTATCAATCAAGTGGCCAGCTCATCATTCCCAATTCATCCCATATACATATACATATATACTCTCATATATAATTATTCAATTATTGAGCATTATTCAATATAAGGCTTAAACATTAATCGTTATCTTTGCAAAGGCATTCTTTGCCAGTTGGAATATTTTTTTGTCAATTAATCACTGAGATTTAGTCTCTTTGTCTGAGACTTCACAACGCCAAGTAATTTGATTAACTTTTTGTTAATACAGGCTCATCAAATAATTAACAAGAATTATCAAAACTAAAGAATAAATCTCGTTTCCTGATGTTTCCAACGTTCTAGAACATTATTCTATGATTCAGTTTATTGATGTGCTTCAATTAAATCGTAAACAGTTAAAATCGGACGCGTTACAGGTCACGGAGGCCCGAGTACAATGCAGGGACGCCGACCACGAGCCACAGAGGCACCGCCCTCTCACCTTTCCAAAGGCATCCCGACTTCCCATCGCGAAGGCATCGTCATCACGGGCGGAGGCGCCGTCCAGCGTCTCGGAGATGCCGCCCACCATAGCGGAGGCGCCACCCACCATAGCGGAGGCGCTGCCCACTATATCAGAGGCGCCGCCCTCTGGCCATCTGGGTCAATTCGACAGCAGTAGCAACTTCAATAAAAATTTAATTTTACACAAATTTAGGCATGCCAGAAGTTCATACACTAGTTGTAAACTAAAATGGAGCTTATAGACAACTTAAAAACATCAAAAGCAAGCCTAAATCTACGAATTTAGCCATCAAAATACCCAAATTTTAGAATTGAAGCTTTATAAAAATAAAAACACATACACTTCAATTAAATCCACCACTCACCAATTTCTCCAGCCGAAATTGTTCTCTACTTGTTGAATTTGAAATCTCCTTTAATTCCAGAACACTAGCCTTTCTCTTTTGCTTCTGCCATACTCTCCTTCATCTTTCCCCTTTTCTTCTTCTTCCTCTCATGCTTCTTACTGTTCATCCCCAACAACTCTCATTCTTTCCTCTTTGGTTCTTCTTCTTTTCTTTCTTTCTTCTCAACTCCAATTACTTCCTTTAGTTACACCTTAGTCCTTTCTTTCTTTTCAATTTCATCCTTTACATTCTATTCAATATAACTAAACATTATTCTTAATATTTATTCCTTCATTTCTCAAAAATAATATTAACTCAAATGATAAAATAATAGATCTCCAAATAATACTAATTAACTCTAATTATCATCCTTAATTAACTAAAATAATAAAATTCTTAATTGTTATTAATAAACAGCAATCCGGTTCTAGGACACGGATGTTACAAAATATGGTGTAATGATGCATGTTTATGCAAGTTAGTATCCGGATAAACCTTTTATCATACAATTTTCCTCACACTTAGCCTCATTGGCTATATTACTCACAATCACATTCACATTTCAATTGGCCATGAAGTGAGACTATCCGACCGGCTTAGTCTCACTTCCATAATTCAATCATAGGTAGCTATCCACCGGCTCAGCTTTTCCCATATTACACAATCAGTGAAGACTATCCAACCGGCTCAGTCTTCACTCAACACACCATCTCACACATCATCATTTTCCTCACTTGTTTCACCTTCTTGTGAAATATCACACAACCACACATTATAATAACATTCATCCATTTCATCACCATAAGCCATTATAACAACCTCATCACATAATAATCACATATTATCACATAAATCTAAATTTTACCCAATCAACTCACCATTCATCAAGTTACAATTTATATAGTTCATTACATTCACATACACTAATATAGGTTCACTGCCCCAAACATATATTTCATCATGTATTAACTTGCTCATCATATTTCTAATACAAAATAAGGTGGAACTCATTCCATACCACATTCACTAATCCATATACACATTCAATTCTATTAAAGGAATACAAAGTAATACACATAAGAAAAGAGCATATATATATACAACATATATTCATAGGTACTTACCTTCAATTGCTTCCACTCCAAAAAGAGTCTTTCTTTCAATGATGAGTGATGTCCTTTCCTTTGTCACTTCCTACATAATTTCATAAAACAATTCAATAAGCACACATCAAAATCGACCCTAGCCTCACAAAGTGCATAAATAGCTTAAAGATCAACAAGACCTAAACTCATACACACAAGTCCAATAACCCTTAAATTACTATCAAAATTAGAGTTATGTGTTTATAACAAATTTCAATTAGAATCATTCAATTTGGACATGTAAGAAATTAATTAGGGATTTTATAATCCACTCGGCCAAAACAGGGGACTCACATGAGCAAGAAAATGTTCGGCCCTATTGACCCTCTAAAACGACAGAATCAACTCAAACCCAAAGTATAAGAAATGTAAAGGACTCTCTGAAGTTTCTAGAGAGACTAATCTTACATAAATCAGAGTTGTATAGCTCAAGATATGGCACAAAGAAGAAGACTGAAAAATAGAGAGGCAAAATCCGAAAATGACAACCAACATAACTCAACCAAACCAATCAAAAACATAATCAAAGCTTACCAATTAAGCTCCAATTGATATAGACCTTCTAATGCCTCCCAAATGCTTGTAAGAACAAGAAATCAAAGCTCCCTAAAACTCCCTCATAACTCACTTTCTTCTTCTTCTTCTAAAATCTCTACACCATCCACTCACAATATCCATACAATATAATATACACATTAATCTCCAACCAATTAAAAGCCAATAAATAACACTTTCTAAAGTCTCCCGTAATCATTACTAAACCTACAAATAAATCCATATTTATTACAAAAATACACAATATAATAATACTAATAATATAATAATCAAATATCACCATAATTATATCTAGGCCCCTTAATGAAATGGGTATATTACACTATGCCCAAAACTTCTCCATTGTGATAATTTACTCCTAATTATCTTTGCAATTAAGTCTCTCTCTACCAATAATACACATTCTCACACTTAGACATATACCTCCACTGGACTCTATATGTAACATCCGTGTCCTAGAACCGGATTACTGTTTATTAATAACAATTAAGAATATTATTACTGCAGTTAATTTAATTTGGTAATTTGAGTTAATTGTCAATTATTTGAATGAATGATTTGGAGTTTGATTATTTCATAATTAAGTCGATAATTGATAGAGATTAAGCTTGTGGCATTGAATTGAAGTTGATAAGAGATTTTATCATTTTGAGATGAGAACAAATGAGAATATAATATAAGGCATTAGAATTTAATTATATTAAATAAGGTTTAAGGGTGTAATTGGAAGATAAGAAA
>CATIWO010627844.1:0-10171 GCA_949673435.1 Macaranga tanarius
CACTGGATATGAACAAAATTAAATGCAAAACACTGTAAGCTTGTGGAGTTCATAACTGAACAAAAGATAATGTAGCTTTACTAAGGGGTTACCATGAGAAGGGCTTGGCAAATTGCAATGACAATCACTCCTTGGCTTCCAGCAAAGTGGAGTCCTGGGATGCCGAGGTAGTCCAGAGTATCCCCCTGATAAGATATTGAAGAAACAAGAAGAGAAGGGGTCAAGTGAGTAACATTATTCTTTAACCCAAAGAAAAAAAAAATCATGCAGAGCAAAGAGATATGCTATCTCGCTCAAAACTTCAAGCAAAAATTAATTGAAGCTCAAATATGAGAAATTAGGAAAGTCCATATCCCTCAAATATGTGATCAATATTGATGTACTGAAACCAAAGTTACCTACCTTGAGTTTTGAATAGCCAACTCGCCACTAGACAGGTTCAATGAAGTCAAAGGCACCTGATAAATCCAGTATTTCTGGAACCAGAAAGAAAATAAAGGCAACAACAGTGGATGGCTGTCGTAATAGGAAATGGGCGTTGCTTTTCTTGCAGCTTTGAGCTTTCTAAATCCAATCAAAAATCACAAAGAAAATTTAGCAAAGCTCTAAAATTATGTTTGCTTTCGTTGTACTGTCATAGGGAAGAAAATTTAGCAAAGCTCTAAAATTGTGTTTGCTTTTGTTTTTGCATCTTGTAAATGTCAGGAGGTTTCCAATGGTGGAGAGGCGGTGGAGATCTGCTTACAAAAGAGGAGGAGATCAACCAATTTGAAAAGAGGAGGGGATCGAATGAACACTGGATTTAGAGGAAAAGAAAATTTGATAAATTAAAAAAACCATTATTATTAAAAGAAAGAGAAGGAGACGCAAACAGAGAGCAGGGACACCGATGAGGAAGAAAGACACGCGTGTAATATTTTTTTAGAAAAAGGGGTACGCGTGTAATTGTTAAAAATAGTAGATATTTTTGTTATTGGAGTGTATTTTTAGGGTAGATTTGTTAAAAGCCCTATAAATAATAATGTGCAAATTGTAAATAATATATATTTTAACTACATATAAATTATAAATTATAAATTATAAATTAATTAAATATTTTATAATTGTGGGAACTTAAAAGTTTTTTGAAATAATTATATTTGATTACTTTTCTATTAGTGACAATAAATATTGAATAAAAAAATATAAAAATTCAGATAAAAAATTAAACTAATTATCTTATTAAAATGTGTTCATTTGATCTGAATTTTTTATTATTTAAATTAAAAACTGAAGTCCAACTAAAAGTTATAATAATTGTAAAAATATGAAATTGAATTGTCAAAATTATCAAAATTAGAAAATTAAAAAAAAAAACTACATGTCTTTCTTCTCCCCAATAAGCCTCTCCACCACGCTTTTTTTTAAAAAAATCCAATTATCGTTATTCTTTTTCAATCTTTTCTTTAGCTTAGATTTCTATCCGTAGTGAGTTTTTGTCCTCCATCTACAAGATTCATTGACATGAGAAATCTTGATAACTGAGAGATGAATTAATTTTGGAATCTAAGAAATTCCGCATCTGGCTAAGGCTTCTCAAATTTGATCTTAGCATACTGGATGGATTTCAACCCTCAAAACAACAGAACACCTAATAATGTCATAATTTTAGGATTAGCCAATTTGCTTTTATTAATGATATGGGGAGAAAATGTCACATTGTTATTTTAATATGAGAAAGGTTTATACACTGCATGATACCAACTTAAAGCATACATGCTTCATAACAAGGACAACTACTAATGATCACCCAACAACTGCATCAACCATGCAGGAAAACAAAGCACCATTTCTAAGTTAGGGCATGTAAACTAAGATGGTAGTAGTTGGAGAGATCTATATACTTTAAGATATAATTAACCAACACGCAAACATTCAGGGGCCCTCATATCCACCTTCTAAATAAATTTATTAACTCAACAACTACCTTTCTACCTGCTTGAAAAACAACAATACCAGATACCAATAAGAATTGGATGGCAGTTGGATATTTTGCTGGAAAGCCATGACATTAGCGTATAAACTAGAAGTTAAATGTCAAAAAGGCTTCATAAAAAATGAAAGTATCAGTCAATCTGACCATGCTATATATGCATATACAAGTGAGCGTTTGTATACAAAATTTCATGAGAAAACAATGTATCTAGTGCACACAACAATAGATATTTCAGGAGAAAACAACAGCTCTAACAACTTAAAATTACCGAAACACGTGATGAGAGTGTGATACTCAATAATGGTATCTTGCCTCCCCTCCACAATATACTCTGGAAAAGGACATGCCACTTTTCAAATTAAAAGGCCAATAACTTTCTCACAGAAAAGGGGGGAAAGATCAAGAAAATATACCTTGTATTGTTTTTTGTACCCCTGGTTCTTGCAAAGCCCCAAATCATGGGACAATTGCAAAGAACCAGCAACAGCCATTGCCAAATTCAAAATGAGATACTAGAAGGTGCCAATAGTGAGGCAACCCTACTCAGCAACACTTAAGCTCTAAATGTCCAATGTGATGTCAACAAATGAAGCAGATTTTAATAATGTCACAAATTTGAGCCCTGCCATGGAACATTAAAAACGTTAAACAGAATCCAAGTAGAAAACGCGATCAAGGTGAAAAGACAATAAAGATTCTTAATACTTCATTCTCTACAGATGAAGTTATAGAGTAAAAGACTGACTTAATTCCACTTTGATAGTTGCACAACAAGATTACCGATTGCAAGATATTTGTTTCCTAAGGCCATGTTTGGAATAATTTTTTCAATTTTAAAAATAAAAATTAGAAAATTAAAAAAAAAAACCTAAACATCCTCTAAGTTGACAAAACTTATTGATACATTTCTCCATTGGACTGAGCTCAAAAAAAAGAAAACAAACCTCCGGCGGCCCTAGATTGAACAGCAGCAAGAGGAAGAACTTTCTCCGGCAAGTTAGAAACAACCGGAAGCGTATTAAGATTGGTCTCCGTCGGCAACATCTGGTACTTAGGTGCACTCATGCTACAACACAAGCAAACAATTACATACAGATACATAAAGTATAAATGAAATAGTGAGGCGATATAGAGAGAGTGATACAAGTCAACCAAACGACGACGTTGGCAATATTGAGCATTGAGAAATTGGACTGCAGTATTATATAACAGAATTGTATTCTGTTATACAGTGGGTAGAATAGGAAACAGATGGCTATTTATTATTCTGTTATTTTGTTTTTTTGTAACGGTTGGGAATGTTCACATGGCATCAGCTGCTATATATGCATGCCTTGAGGAGTGGTCATGTGTGATGAATCATTAATAAAATTACTCTTTCTTCTTCATTCTTTTCTTGTGTCTCTTTTCTATGCAATTCTTCTTCTTTTTTTCTTAGGTCACTTCCTCTGATTCAGTCTGCAATAATTTGGTATCAGAGCGGTGGTCCTACGACCATGGCTGATGCTACAAGAAATAAAAAATTCAAGCGTGAGGTTGTGCAAATGATATAAGATGCTGAGCGACGTCAACAACAATCGTTGTAGGAGTCTATAAATGAGATAAGGAATCTGATTGGAGGTTTAAGTCTTCAACATACCGAGGTTTTGGCAAAGAATAGAGCACCAGAATATAGTGAAAAGGAATTCTTAAAGAAAACTGAAGTAGGCAGAATATTATGGAGCAGAGCCACCAAATTGAAATTTCCAAAGTTTAATGGTGAAGAGTTTGATAATTGGCTTCTTAGAGCAGAGTACTTCTTTGAAGTAGATGGTACACAAAAAGAGAACTGGGTCAAGATTGCAGCACTCCATTTGGATGGAAAAGCCATTCAATGGCATCAGGGATTCATCAAGGCTAAGGAAGGTACAGTATCATGGGAAGAATATGTATAGGCAATGGGTTCCAAATTTGGTATGCGAGCCTATGATGATCCATTGGCTGATCTGAGAAATTTGAGGCTGGAGGGTTCCTTACAAGATTACTTGGATGCATTTGATTAAAAATATCCAAGAGCTGAGATTAGAGAAGATCAAGCCATTAGTTTCTTCTTGTCTGGACTTGTTGATGAGCTTGAAAATTCTGTGAGGATGTTTAAACCTAAGACCCTAGCCGATGCCTACTACCTAGCCAAATTGCAAGAAATTACTGTAGCTGCCATAAAAGGCCAACCTAAGCCGAACACCAAGACTCTTACCCAACCCAACCCAATAAATCAATCCAACTCATCATTAACCACCTATAAGCCTTCTTCTAGCAAATTTAACCTAACTTCCTCTAATCCAACTACTCAAAAATTCCAAAATCAAACAGGAATTTTACCCACACCCCATACTCCTAGATTACCCTCGTACCCTTCCAGAAACCCTAAAACTATGACCAGCAAGGAATTCGATGAAAAAAGACTTAAGGGCCTCTATTTTTGGTGTAATGAAAATATGCTCCTGGCCATAAATGTAAAATGAAACAAGCTTTTGTTCTACAGCTACATGTTGATATAGAAGATGAAGAAGAAGAAGGATTTATTAAAGATAAGAATCTTGAACCCACTGAACCAAAACTGATGCAGCTATCACTACATGCTTTGAATGGAGCTACGGGGTTTAACACTATGAGGTTGATGGGAATGCAAGGAAAATGAAGACTATTTATTCTTATTGATTCAGGGAGTGCACATAACTTCTTAAGTGAGGATACGACTCAAAGGATGACTTGTAAGCTGCAACCTATAGATGGGGTGACTGTTATTGTGGCTAATGGGCAAGATCTGCATTGTGCTTCAATCTGTTTAGGATTCAAATGGAGAATGCAAGGTCAGTCTTTCACAGCCGATGTATATACTCTGCCTTTAACCAGTTATGATCTGATTTTAGGTGCACAATGGCTGGCCACTTTGGGAAATATTATGTGGAATTTCCAACAATTTTAGGTGCACAATGGCAAAAGTATGTCTTGCAGGGAGAGAGGAGTAAAGAAGTAACTATTATTGATGATGCTTAACTTAATAAATTGTTCAATAAAACCCAACAGCTAGCTTCGGCACAGTTGATTATGCAGGTCATTAAAGAGAGGCAAACAGAACTGTATGAGCTGTAAATTCTGGGCATAGAATCAAAATAGAAAGAATTAACTATATTATTAAAGCAATATGAAGATCTTTTTTAGGAGCCAGAAGGTCTTCCTCCTCTCAAAACCTACAATCATCAAATTATCCTTAAAGAGGGAGCTCAACCTGTCAATGTAAGGCCTTATAGGTTTAGAGGCTTGCAAAAGGATGTGATAGAAAGAATGACTCAGGAAATGATGGAAAGTGGGGTTATAAGAACCAGCAATAGTCCTTATTCCTATCCAGTGGTGCTTGTTAAGAAAAAAGATGGTAGCTGGTGCATGTGCATTAATTATAGGGCTCTAAACAACATTACCATTAAAGATAAGCACCCCAATCCTGTTATTGAAGAGCTACTCGATGAACTTGGAGGAGCAGTGGTGTTTTCCAAGATGGATTTAAGGTCTGGTTATTGGCAAATCAAGATGCATCCGGACTCTATTGAGAAGACTGCATTCAGGACACATGATGGGCATTATGAATTCTTGGTCATGCCATTTGGGCTGACCAATGTCCCATTAACTTTCTAAAACCTGACGAACACTATCTTCACACCCTATTTGAGGAAATTTGTATTAGTTTTTTTATGACATACTAATCTACAGCTGCAGTAAGGCAGAGCATCTACAGTATCATAAGTTGGTTTTGAATGTGTTGAGGGCTAACAGCCTCCTTGCTAAGTAGAGTAAATGCTCATTTGGATGTACACAAATTGAGTATCTTGGGCATATAATTACACCCACAGGAGTAGTGACCGATCTGTAAAAGATTCAAGCAGTCAAAGATTGGCTAGTACCGAGGAATATTAAGCAATTAAGGGGGTTCTTGGGGTTTACATGGTACTACCGAAGATTTCTCAAATGTTATAGGCAAACTGCCAAACCTTTGACTGAACTGCTTAGAAAGAATGCCTTCCAATGGGGAACTGAAGCTCAGGATGCATTTAATCAGCTTAAAGAGGACATGGTAATAGCATATGTTTTAGCTCTACCAGACCCTTCTAAAGAGTTCTTAATCGAAACAGATGCTTTAGGATCAGGGATTGGGGCAGTACTTATGCAACAAGGTCACCCAATTGTATGCATTAGTAAATCTCTATCTCCGCGAAGCCAACTGCTCTTACTCTATAAGAAGGAAATCCTGGCCATTTTATTTGCCATTAAAAAATAGGAGCCCTATTTGGCTAATCAGCACTTCATCATCAAAACTGATCATCAAAGTCTGAAATACCTACTAGAGCAGAGAATCATAACACTTTCACAACAGGCATGGGTAGCCAAACTTATGTAGTATGATTATAAAATTCAATATAAGAAGGGGAAAGAGAATCTTATAGCGGATGCCCTATCGAGACTTCCTGAACTTGAGGTTTTTTTTAACTTCAGTCATTTTACCTTCTGAACTATTACAGGCCATCGAATGAACTTGGATGTCTGATGCCTCCTTACAAGGTATTATTATAGCAAAGGAACAAGATCCTACTGCTCATTCTCAATATGTATGGCAGCAGTAAAAACTTACAAAAAAGGGACGATTAGTAGTAGGAAATGATACCGACTTGAAGTATAGACTACTGATGCTTTTCCATGATTCAACTGTAGGAGGGCATTCAGGGGTTACAGTGACTGCAAAAAAACTAGCTTCAGTAGTCTGCTGGAAAGGATTGTGGAAAGATGTCAGAAACTATGTTCAAAATTGCTCAACATGTCAGAAGTATAAACCTAAAAATATAGCCACACAAAGGCTGTTACAACCTCTCCCTATACCTGAAGGTATCTTTACAAATATCACAATGGACTTTATAGAAGGGCCTCCAAAATCTCAAGGGAAATCTGTCATTTTTGTGGTTGTTGATAGGCTGACTAAATATGCCCATTTTACGGGATTATCTCACCCATTTTTAGTTCAGACTGTTGCACAGGCCTTCTTTGATTCTATCTACAAGATTCATGGCATGCCATACACTATCACTAGTGATAGAGGGTCTACTTTTATCAGTAAATTTTGCCAAGAATTTTTCAAACTACAAGGAGTAGAGCTGCAATTATCAATTGCTTACCATCCGCAAACTGATGGCCAGACGGAGGTGGTAAATAGGTGCTTGGAAACCTATCTACAATGTACGGTTGGTGACATTCCCCACACTTAGTTCCATTAGTTGGCCTTAGCTGAATACTGGTACAACAATTCATACCACACTAGCATTCGAATGACTCCATTTAAAGCTCTTTATGGATATGCCCCACCAATCCATATTTCTTATTTTTCCCATGATTCGAATGTGGCTGTTGTGGATTCTTTTCTCAGAAATAATGAATCCACCATTAAGTCGCTACAACATCACCTGAAAAGAGCTCAAGTTCGAATGAAGAACATGGTTGATAAGGACAGATTTGATAGACACTTTCAAATAGGGGACTGGGTTTATGTTAAATTCTAGCCTTATAAGCAGAGCACTATTCATCAAGGTCATCAAAAATTCCAACCAAAATATTTTGGACCCTACTAAGTTTAAGATACTATTGGTGTTGTGGCATACAAGTTGAAGTTACCACTTGGAGCTCAAATACATGATGTTTTTCATGTATCTCTCCTGAAACCAGTTCATGCCAATGTACAAGCCTCATCAACATTGCCACTTCCAATTTACCCTGAAGCTATCTTAGACCGTCGGATAGTTAAACAAAAGAATGCTGCAGCTACTCAGTGGTTAATCTAATGGCGAGGGCAGTCACCAGCTGAGGCTATGTGCGAATCTGCTCTAGAATTTTAGCTTCGATTTCTAGATTTTTTCCTTGAGGACAAGGAAAATGGAGGGGGGATATTGATACAAGTCAACCAAACGAAGACGTTGGCAATATTGAGTATTGAGAAATTGGACTGCAGTATTATATAACAGAATTGTATTCTATTATACAATGGGTAGAATAGGAAACAGCTGGCTATTTATTATTATGTTATTTTATTTTTTTGTAACGGTTGGGAATGTTCACATGGCATCAGCTGCTATACACGCATGCCTTGAGGAGTGGTCATGTGTGATGAATCATTAATGAAATTACTATTTCTTCTTCATTCTTTTCTTGTCTCTTTTCTATGCAATTCTTCTTCTTTTTTTCTTAGGTCACTTTCTCTGATTCAGTCTGCAAAAGAGAGAGAGAGAGAGAGAGAGAGAGAGAGAGAGAGAGAGAGAGAGAGAGAGAGAGAGAGATGATAGTTACACGTGCGGAGAAGGGACGAGAGCGGAGTTGAAGAAGACGAAGATTAAGCAACTGCTGCTGGAGAAATGGAAGAAGAAGAAGCAGAAGGAGAAGAAGAGAGGCGGCTCACCTATGAAAAAAGTCATTTAGGGTTGAGATATGTTGATATTTATCAGACACCAAAACTACGTAGTTTTGAACTAGGTAGTATCAAAACTGCATAATTTTTAAGAATATTAATAATATTAATTATATTTATTTAAAAAATTAAAATTACATAGTTTTTGAAAATATTAAACATTAAAAATTTTAATTATATTTATTCAATACCAGAGCCGACTTGAAGAGAGTTACAATAGTAATTTTAATTAGATTTATTTAATATAAATTTTTAATATTAATATTAATATTAATTTCTATAAAAATTATATAGTTTTATTATTAATATAATTTTTATTATATTTAGTAATTTAAATTTTATTTATTTAATATTATAAAATTTTTGCTAATATTATAAAGTTAATAGGTGACTCATGTATTTGATAAAAATTATTTTTTTTGGCCGGACTTGATAAAAATTAATTGGTACAAGATTAATATGAAATAATAATTATTTAAAGTTATATGATTAGTATGAAATAATGATTATTTTATAAAAAATTATCATATTAAAATACAAAAATTTAATTTGTTTTAATATCATTTTCAAAATGATTATTTCATAAACACTTACATTATTTTTATAAAAAAATTAATTTTTTTAAATATCATTTTTAAAATGACTACTTCATAAACACTTACATTATTTTTATAGAAATATTTAATTTTTTTAAATATTATTTTCAAAATGACTACTTCATAAACACTTATATTATTTTTAATTATAAAATTTGGAAACAAAATAACTTTTTAGAAATAAAATAAATATTAATTAATCTCAAATTTTAAAATTTAACTTAGCGATGGAATTGACGGAATAGCATTTCCGTCGCTAGATTAGCAACGGAAATGCTATTCCGTCGCTAAGATAGCGACGGAAATCAATTCCAAAGCTAGCGTAGCGACGGAAATGCTATTCCATCGCTAAGTTAGCGACAGAATTGATTTTCGTCGCTAAGCTAGCGACGAATTTTCAATTCCGTCGCTATAATAGTAACAGATTCTATTTCCCTCGCTATATTAGCGACGGATTTGCAATTCATCCGTCACTATATTAAATTTATTTATATTTTTAAAAATATTTTGTCGCTAAGTTCATAATTCCGTCGCTATTTTGAGATGATTATAATTCGTCGCTAAATCGGCTGTTTTTTGTAGTGTTTGCTCAAATTAGAGATATACAACTCAAGTTATGGCTAAAATACTAAGACTGATGCAAAACTAAAATAGAATCTGAATTTTGCAACATCAACAACCTAACTTAAATAACATAAATAATCAACATAACTTACCAATTTGATGCTCAAACAACTTCTAAATCTTCTTAAGCGCCCTAAAATAATTCTTAGATGAGTAGAGAAACTATAGAAATCTAACAAAGCTATCAACAAATACCCTCACTTCTCTTCTTCTCCACACCTGAATACTTCTATAAACAAACATCCACACACTCACTTATACACATATAACTCTATACCAATCAAAAATTGCCATTTGTCCCCTCAAAAGTTTCCATTAATAATTAATAATATCATAATATCTAAATAACAATAATAATAATAATAATTGATGAGTCCCTGAACTTTCTCAACTCCAGCCGGGCCATGGTTGACCTGTCAAAAGAGAATAGGTGAGCTAGGAGAGCTTGGTTTGCTCCAAGCCCCTCTGACGCTCAAGTTAGATGGTGCCCCT
>CATIWO010627997.1:0-17629 GCA_949673435.1 Macaranga tanarius
GCTTCTGGATTTATATAGAATCACTTTCGCTGACATTGTGTCAAGTGCTTGGTAGCCTGTAGCTGCCAGAAGGCTTGTTGCTAAGGAGGATGTGGAACATCACTAATCAATATATAGTATATATGGATCACTAAAAAATTACTGTATATCCAAAACACTGAATTTGATTTATTAATTTTTAGAACCAATTTTAACTTTGTTTCATAATTTTGTTATTAATTTCTTATTGATTTAACATTCTTAAAGAAGAAAAAAAATAAAGAAAATATGTAAGAAAATAAGTTTTATATGGACTGGTTCATATGGATCCATACTCACATAAGGTGAATATGTGAATATATTTCATTAGCACTTTTTTTTTTTTTTTAATAAGCAATTATTATTATTTTATTTGGAATAAGGGGAAAAACCACTCGAGAAAAGATTCTCAGGTGATCTAAAACTAAGAATTAAAAGTTCAAAAAACAGGCAAAAACAAGAATCCTCAAACAAAGAACACAAACCACCAGACTACCTATCCTTCTCTACTCAGCCAAAACCTGATCTAACAAAAACAAACAGCAATAGTCACGATGGTACAACCCATAAGCAATTATAAAATAAAAATGCTACACAACAGTCCATAGACAGACACTTATAAATAGAAAAAAACAACAGCATACTCTTTAATATGTGATGATTCCTTCCAGGAGGATATTTTGTTTTTGTTTTTAGTAACAAAAGCTGTTTTAGAAAATTAGCTTTTAACAAAATCTTGGAAGAGCTACACCCATAGAATCCTGCTTCAAGAGACTAATAAGACCATTTGGGGGCTGAGACAGTTCATAGTATCCAAATGGTGCCTTAGTTCCATAGTTTGCAAGCCAATCGGCACAACGATTTCCTTCTCTATAGCAAAACTGAAAATGCACTTCCCATTTCCTGTCTTTCAGTTCTATGATCTCTCTTACAAGTTCATAATTATCATTCTGACGGTCCCTTGGGTTACTTATCATCTGCAAGGCACTTTTGCTGTCCATTTCCACTATTAGCTTCTTACAGCCTTCGCTCCAGGCCAATTCAAGCCCCTTCATCACTCCCTGTAGCTCAGCAATAATAGGAGTAGCGCCATAACCGAAATTGAAGGTAAATCCCTTAATCCATCGACCCTTGAAGTCCCTAATCAGTCCACCGGCTGCTGATGCACCATCTGCTCCTTTCACTGCCCCATCTGTGTTTATTTTCATCCATCCCTTGCTGGGTGGTTCCCATGAGATCAAAGTTTCTTGCTTTGGAATTGTATAGTAAGTACCTACTTTAGCCCTTTGCTCAACTTTGTCTCTTTCAGAAGCAGAATTTGAGTCTGAAGATAGGACAGCAACTGCACTACCGGCCAGAACAGCTGCTGCTCCCACTTTAGCCCATTTCGCTGCAGTTTGGTCAGTTTCATTTCTTTGAATAGGAGATTTCGAATTTGAGTCTGAAGAAAGGACAGCGACTGCACCGCCAGCAAGAATAGCTGCAGCTCCTGCAACAATTGCCCTAGAAAAAATATCAGCTCCTTCATTATTTATGTCTCCCTGATGAGCCCCAGCCCTTCGATCCCTACCGCACTCTGTGCTTTCACTGGCACCCATACTTCTTCAGATTTCAGAAATTTTTTTTTTTCAAATTTTACTTTCTGAAAATAAGAGTTGATACTGCTCGAGTATATATACAAGATTTGGCCGAGTTTATAGCCATGGTGTGATTTATTACTTGTTGATTTCCTGTTAATTAGTCTACACGGTTCACATACTTTTTCTTAGTGAGGAAGAAAGAAAAAAAGTTGTTATATGTAATTTTCTTAACAACCAACCGATCTGGGTCAAAGTGATAAGTAAACTTAAATTTTTTGTATGTTTAGAAAAATAGATGCTAAAAAAAATCGTTGGAATCAACTAATAGGAGTTGTTTTTGTTTAAATAGTTTTATGAGTTTAAACTGTAATGTACATAATTATGTTAAATAGTTATTATTGTGGTCCTATCTGAATTGAACTGCGTTAGTTAAAATTTAATGAATTTTGAATTATTGATTAAAGGTTACAACTTTAATTTTTGATGATAACAATATTTGATAAAGATGGATACTAATTATTTTGTAAGTAATGTGTGCAAAAAGGACCATAAAAATAAAATAGAAATATGTGTGGATCAATCCCATAAATTGCAAAGCTCAAAATTTAAGCCCAAAAAAAGCCTTGAAGGCTATGTAGAGATTTGAAGGACTTTTTGGTCATTTTAGATTTCTTGTAAAGATAGAAGTGAGAAATAATCTTATCTTGAAAGCTCAACTTTTTTTTTATTCAAAAGTTGCAAAAAGCTTTTAAATGACAAAAAATGTAATCTTTGGTTCACCAAATTTTTCTCTACACATTTTAAAATTGTAAAAATATTTTGGTGGAAATTTTAAATTTTTTGGTTGACCAACTTTTACACAAAAAGTTACAAAGATTTTTAAATTAGCAAAACAAATTGTTAAATGGACAAAAATGCTTTTTAAATGATCAAGGCTGCCTTACACCAAAATGGAAAAGAATTCACATGTGAACAAATGTGAAAACTTGGTATTAGGCTAATTCAAGAAATCTGACCTTGAAAATTACAGACCACTTTTTAGAAGCCCATTTTTAATTAGAAACTGATTTTCTGCAGCAAGCAAAAAGGATTTTATTGTTTCTTCACATGTTTGATCTTCACATGATTTAAATCATGAGAATATACCTTGAAAAATTTGGCATCTAGGGCAACTCTTTTGTACATATATAAACATCTTTCACTAATTATCCAAGAGTGTGTGTGAAGAGAAAATTGGTTTTCTTTAAGAGATTTCACATGTGCTTCCTTGGTTGGTTATTTTCTTTCTAATATCCATAGGTTACGTGTATTCATTTTGTTTGAATGAGAGACACACATTATCTCAAATTTGTTGTAAAAACTAAAGAGGAAGTTAGTTGCTGGAGCTATTGAAAATCAGCTTGGATAGCAGCTTAGATATGGTAGATCTGAAGCTGTAATTGGCTTGTCTCTTGCCTGTGAAAAGAAACTTTAATTTAGTGAAAAATCTTAATAAGGATTCCTTAAGGAAAAGATATAGGAAAGGGATGCCAAACCACTATAAAAATTTACTTTTGTTGATTTTTCTTTGCGTTCCCCTTCTCTTACTTTATGGTTTATGGCTCAATCAACTCATTTGTTTTGACTCTCTTTGTTGCTTATCAAAATTAAAAACGATATTGTTTTTATGAGTTGATCAGCATAATATCAAAACTTAAAATCAGATTTCCAGACTTACATTTTAATTTAGCACGTTAGTTTTTAGAAAAATTTTGTAAAGCTCAATTCACCTTCCTCTTGAGCAGCCTGACGGACTTAAAAATTGGTATCAGAGCAGATTTATCTTGCTAAGTGATCCATATGGCTACTAGTTTTAGTGTTTTCCCTAATACATCGGGATTTCTCGAGAGAGAAACTCTATTTTTAGACCACCTATTTTCATTGGAACTAATTATAATTATTGAAAAAATAGAATAAAAAATTTTGTTTAATCTGTTGACCTTGGTTGCTGGAAAATCATCATTACTTAACCTTCCATTCCAACTAAGGAATATGCTAATGGAAAAATAGTTCCACTTCCTGAATCAAAATATTTAGAAGCTTATTAGAAGATGGTGCAGCTAAATATTAAAAGCTCTTAACATGATTCATTGTGCTTTTACTGTGAATGAGTATAACAGGATCTCAACATGCATTTTTTCCAAACAAGTGTGGGACAAGCTTAAAGTGACCTATGGGGGGACAAATCAAATTAAGGAATCTAAAAGCAATCTACTATAGAGAGAGTATGAGTTGTTTTTCATAAGGCTAGATGAAACTACTTCCTCCATGAACTCATGATTCAATGAAATTGTGAATGAACTAAAAAATATTTGAAGAAATCTCACTAAAGAAGAAATGGTGAAGAAAGTTCTCAGATCTCTACCTAAAAAGTGGGAAACTAAAGTAACAGTTCTGTGTGAAGCTAAAGATCTGTGAAACTATTCTTGTGATGAGCGGATTGAATCTTTACTCACTTATGAGATGATAATGAAAGGCAAATCTAAGGACACTTTAACATAGAAGAAAAAAGAGGAGACATTACTTTGAAGATGGAATCTAGCACTGATGACTCAACCAGCTCCGAAGATGAAGAAATGGCATTAATCATAAGGAGATTTAAGAAAATGTTCAAGAAAAGTGGAAAGACCTTCAAGAAAAATATGAGAAAAATGTTCAACCTAAAGTTATAGCCCCAACTCAAGAAGGAGACTCTAGAGATCATCTGCTTTGAATGCAATAAATCATGACATCTGAGAGCTAATTTTTCTAAGATGAAAAAGAAGACCAAAAAAGAAAAGCTCAAGAAAGCAATTGTTGCAACATGGAGTGGTAGTGATGAATTGAACACTAGTGAAGAAGATCAAAATGGAGAGAAAGTTACAAATCTCTGCTTGATGGCAAAGGAAAATAAAGGAATATGTAAATCTCAAGCTGATGCATAAGCTAAACTTGATCTACTTGTCAAATCAGCATATGTGGTGTACTCTTTTGAACCATTCTCTTATGATGAATTGGAAGCTGATTTTGGTGATTTATTTAAAGAATTCAAAAAATTGTCCAAAATATATGGAAATCTTAAAAAGGAACTAAAGACTTTGAAGTCTGAAAAAAGTGTTGCCACTTGCTAAATCTAAATGTCATGATGATCTTGATATCTTAAAGAAAAAGAAAATAGAGAGTGATAAAATTTTTACTGCTTTGTCTGAAAAAGTAGCTCAAGTAGAAAATGAAATCAGCTTTTTGAAAAGAGAGCTTGGTATTGCCACCGAAACAAATGTGACACTCTTTAGAGAAAATGAAAATTTACAAAAGAAAATTTTAAGTCTCACAAATGATCTTGAAAAGCTCACAAAAGGAAAGCACACACTTAATGTACTCCTATAAAATTAGTGTTCTCATATTGATAAATCAGGCTTAGGGTACACTAGATTTGGAAAATATAAGAAATATAAAACTCACTTTGTTAAAGCTGCCTTTTCAAGCTATAAGCACTTTACTTGCTTTTATAATAATCATAAAAGGGCATATTACAAAATTTTGTGCTTACAAAAGAGACATCTTTAAAGCAAAGTTTGTTTGGTTGCCAAAGAATTCTAACCTAATCTATGAAACTAACCTGACATGATTTAAATTAGTTTAGATACCTAAAAACAAGTGATTGTTACAAGTGTACAGATCATGATAAGTAATATAATGGTAAGTGAATATCGTTTCAATTAACCTAAATTAAATCAATAAAGATGAGCTAGAGCTTGGATTTATTTCACTAGTCAACACTTGATTTATGGAATTAATTTATAACCAATTCACTTATTACAGTTAAGAGTAAATTGCTTGAAATGACCTAAAATCTCTTTCGAGTTCAATTAAGTATACCAAAATTAATTATTGCCTATTTTCATGGTCAATGAATTAATCAAGGTTCATTAAGCTTCCTAGAAATTTATTTTATCCCCTGAGGATTCGTCTACTTTCGTGATCGAATTGCCTAATTATTGTGAGTCATGAGTTAATGATGGAGTAGTCAAATGGTAACTTCTCTCCAAGGGCATCCTGAGGTGCAGGATTTGAATCCTACCGTTGGTGATTTAAAAAGGGAGGACTACTCCCTATCGTGTAGTCCATCACTTAAGTTGTATGACCTCCCTATTGATAAAAAAACCCACAAATATGCATTTAATCAGGCATGTATGACCAAAAAAAAAAATCAAATGTAAGAAAAATTAATTCAACTCATAAAATTAACTACAATAATCAACGTATTGATTAAAATAAAATCCCAATAAGTATTAATCTAGCTATATAAATCTAAACCCTAAACAATTTAGTTACTCATGGTAAAGTATTTTAAGACTATAAAGAAATTAAATATGACACACAATAGATACATGAAGATAGAAGAAAAACTCTATTAAAAGAAATCTTCGTTTTTAACCCTCATTGAGCTCTTCAATTCCATGTTTGAATTCTCCGATAGCTGTCTCTAATGATTATCCTTTTCTAGAGTGGAAACTCTCTTTTTATAGAGAAAATATGCAAACTTCATCTATAGGTCTAATCGGTAATTTTTCTCCCCAAATCCTTGCCTTGCGAGGATTTTAGCTCCAAAATTCAGCTCTTTAAATCATGGCTTGGATCTTGTACACTCTATGATTGAGAAATTTCCTAAAAAATATAAAAAAAATATAAAATAATTAGGAAACTAAAAAGAAAAGTAAATGTAACACCTGACACCACCACCACTACCCTTGTTAGAAAGTCGTACACTTGACTTTTCTAACTAAGTACTAATGTGGTCGAGTATTACTTCTTTCTTAATCATCAACTAGTTAACTCTTAATTATATGAATATAATAAATTCCAAAATTTCTCCATCACCATTATATACAAATCTTACAATATAAATCATTAATTTACAACGGTTTAAAGCTATAACATACTATTACTAAATATTCTATCTAAATAATATTCTAGAGATTCTTCACTGCTCCTGCTTCCCTTATTAAATATCTAGCTATCTTTCCGACTATTACTCAACTCTGAAAAATTTAATAAAAAGGAGTGGTGAGTATTTCCGGTGGAAAATACTCAGTGAGTGAACAAATTAATAAGAAACGAAATATTTTAATGAATCTCGATATCTCAAAAGATGAAAGCTCAAACACATAACTTAGAATAAGATCATAATAGCATAGTTAAAGCAAACTATATACATATTACGATGATATCGGATTTAGTGCGATCCAATGTTACACCGAATGTAATACTAATAAGTCAGTATGCATATGAGAACTTAAATGTAATTAACACTTAGACCAATATTAACTCAAATGCTAGATTATAATTAATATATGTATCTGGCCCCAGGCAGTAGAACAACATATACCTTGGATATGGTTTTACATTTATAAGAGAAAATGTATACCCGGCCCCAAGCAACGACCATACACACTTTCATATTTAATCACTTTACATCTATAGGGTAGAATGGATATCCAGCTCTAGGTAGCAGCTATACAAACTTACCAACCCTACATCTATATGTGCACCCGACCCTTGGCAATGGTT
The DNA here is from genome assembly GCA_949673435.1 of Macaranga tanarius. Taxonomy (NCBI): domain Eukaryota; kingdom Viridiplantae; phylum Streptophyta; class Magnoliopsida; order Malpighiales; family Euphorbiaceae; genus Macaranga; species Macaranga tanarius. Next base: position 7,188 of record CATIWO010627997.1, read on the forward strand.
GTACATATTTACCAGTTTCCATCTATATGATAACATGTGTATCCGACTCCTGGCATCAGCTATACACATTTACCAGCTTACATATATAGGGAAAGATGTGTACCCGACCCCAGACATTAACTGTACTCATCCACCAACCCTGCCACATCTCCGACATGGACTTTTTATCTCTTAATACCATATGTGTTGTGCTCATTGTTATATTATTCACTCGTGAGTTACTGTTTTCTGGACATAATCTTATGTCTCATAGAACCCAGTCATACCGGGCATGATCTTAATTCTACCTTTCTTTTCAATATACATGCGCTCACAATTCCATTATATTTTCATATCTATCTATATTTATGATCAAACAAAACTCTATATTTACATCGTAAATCACTTATATTACAAATCTGGATTAAACATCGATCAGAAATAAGTCAAAATAACATTTTAAATCATTGAGGCATCGACAAAGTATAGAGGCGTCGCTTGTTCACCTTGAAGTCACTAAGGTGCCATCTGACTGGCTTGCTGAGGCGTCGCCTTAGTGCTCACCTCAGGCCCATTGATGGACTGAGGCGTCGCCTCAGTGCACTAGGGCGCCTCCTTAGTGCAATCAGGTGCTGCCTAATCGCATAACTGCAATGTTTAAATTTTTAAATTTTACACCAAAGAGATTAAAAACACCCAAAAATCATTTCAATCAATACAAAGATTTAAGAATAATAGAGAAAGAAGGAATTCTACTCAGAAAATGTCGGTTCCTCCCTTTTTCTCTTCTTTCCTTTCCTCATGCGCTGCTTCCTTCTTTTTTTTTTTTTTTCTCTTATTTGCAAAAATGGCAGTTTAGCCATATTCTCCTTTTAGCTCCTCAATTTTACTTCTTTCAATTAAGTCATTCCTTTAAACTTATTTTTATTATAATTTAGTTCTGATCCAAAATAATTTTAATTATTCAGGTACGGACTTGACAGTAAAGCTAACCTAAATAGCTAAAATACTAATAAAGTACTAATTAAAATATTAAAAGTAAACAAATTATAATTAAACACTAATAAAATAAAATAGAAAAATTAATATAAAATTGACACTAACAGTGATTAAATTACAGGTTTACCTAAGGAGCAAGGATATACAAAATAAGTGGTATATGGATAGTGTTTGCTCTAAGCACATAACGTGTGATAGATTAAAGTTCACCTAATTGAAGATGCAAAATAGAGGAACATTCAGTTTTGGAGATGATAACAAAGCTAAAATCATTGGAATAGGAACAATTGGCATAAATCCATCAATTGAGGAGGTATCCTTAGTTACTGGTTTGAAGTTCAATTTTTAAGTGTGAGTTAGTTGTGTGATAGGAATAATAGAGTCATCTTTGAACCAACTCATTGTGAAGTCTAAAGTTTGCATGATAATTAAACTCTTTTTGTTGGTAATAGAAATGAAAATGCTTACTTGGTTGACTTTAAGAAATTGGATTATGCTAGCAATTTATGTCTATCTTTGATAGATGATGATAGCTGGATTTAGCACAAAAGATTAGGTCATACAAGCATACATTTAATTTTTAAGTTGTCCAACAATGAGCTTGTTAAAGGTCTGCCTAAGCTAAAATTTGAAAAAGGACAGTGTTTGTAATGATTGTCAACTAGGCAAACAAATAAGGTCATCTTTCAAATCAAAAGGATCACTATTAACAACCAAACCTCTTGAATTGCTTTATTTAGATTTTTTTAGACCAATTTCATCATCTAGCATAGGAGAATAGTCATACGCATTAGTTGTTGTTAATGATTATTCAAGATTTATATGGACTTTCTTCCTAGTTCAAAAGAATGAGGCATTTAATAAGTTTTCTAGTTTGTACAAGAAGCTTCAAAATAAAAAAGGATAAAACATCACAACTTTTTAAAATGACCATGGAAAAGAGTTTAAGAACAAACTGTTTAAAGAATTCGATGATGAATTTGGGATAACTCATAACTTCTCAGCTCTAAGGAGACCACAACAAAATGGTGTAGTGGAAAAAAAATAAAACCTTACAAGAAATGGCTCGAATAATGCTCAGTGAAGCTAATATGACTAAATACTTATGGCCTGAAGCTATCAACACAACATGCTACATTTTGAATAGAGTCGTGGTAAGATCTGCTTTGAATAAGACTCCTTATAAATTGTAGAAAGGTTTCTAATGTGAGTTACTTCAAGCTCTTTAGATGTAAATGCTTCGTTCATAATAACAAGAAAAATTCACTTGCTAAATTTGATGCAAAATTAGATGGAGAAATTTTTCTTAGGTATGTTGAACATAGCAAGGCCTATAGGGTTTTTAACAAGAGAACACTTAGTGTTGAGGGAGTCAATTCATATGGTTTTCAAGGAAACTAACCAAACTCTACCAAGTAGAAATGTTGTTAATGACTTTTCTTATAGGTGTTAAAAATTCTAGGCAAGAGCAAGAGGAATAAGCTTAAAAGACTCAAAAAAGGGAGAATGTTCAAGATCAAGACCCCAAAGAGCTAAAAAATCAGAATAAGAAGACCCCTTAAAATTAGTCTGACCTAGTACTAAATTCTCAGCTTAATGAAACTTAAGAAAATTAGCAGAACTCCAATAATGACCTACCAAAGGATTGGAGGTACTATAGAAATCATTCAAAGGAAAATCTCTTGACAAGTCCTTCCAGTAAGCTCACAACAAGATATGACTTTAGAAAAATGATTGGAAATATGGCATATGTCTTCAAGATAGAACTCAAAATTGTAGATGAAGCTCAACAGGATGAAAATTAGATTTTGACAATGCAGGAGGAGCTAAATCAGTTTAAAAGAAACATTGTTTGGAAATTAATTCAAAGCCAAAGAACCAAATAGTTATTAAAACTAAATTGGTTTTTAGAAATAAGATGGATGGGTATGAAAATGTGACAAGGAACAAAGCAAAGCTGGTTGCTAAAGGTTACAACCAAGAAGAAGGAATAGATTTTAATGAAACTTTTACACTGATTACTAGACTTGAAGCTATACAAATCCTTTATACATTTATTTATCTCAAGAACTTTAAGCTATATCAGATGGATGTGAAGAGTGCCTTCCTCAATAGGTACTTAAATGAGGATGTATATGTAGATCAGTCCCCTGGTTTCAAAAACTATGACAAACCTAATCATGCCTATAAGTTGATAAAAGTTTTGTATGGTCTCAAACAAGCACCCAGGGCTTGGTATGAGAGACTAAGCAAGCTTTTATTACAGAAGGAGTTTGCAAGAGGAAAGGTGAACAAAACACTCTTTACAAAAAATTAGTTTGATGGTATTCTAATAGTCCAAATCTATGTGGATGACATTGTATTTATTGTTACAAAAAAGAGCATGTGTAAAAAATTTGCTGAGATAATGATAAGAGAGTTTGAAATGAGTGTGATAGGAAATCTGAATTTTTTTCTAGGTTTGCAAATAAAATAGTATGAAGATGGAGTTTTTATAAATTAATATAAGTATATCAGAAAGCTGCTAAAAAAGTTCAAGATGCCTGAAGCTAAAACTAGCAAAACCCCCAAGAGTGCAAGCACCAAATTGGAGAAAAATGAGAAAGGTAAAGATGTTGATAGCAAGGTATGCCAAGGTAGCATTGGTTCTCTACTCTATCTTATTACAAGTAAGCCTGATATTCATTTTAGTGTTTGTTTATGTGCACGATTTTAAGCTAATCCTAAAGAATCACACTTGAAAATTGTTAAAAGGATCATAATGTATCTTATATGAACTCAAGACCTAGGTCTTTAGTATCCTAAAGATACATCATTTAATCTTGTTGGACATAGTGATGTTAATTTTGTAGGAAGTAGAGTTAATAGAAAAAGCACATCACGCACATGCCAATTTGTTTGGCAATGCTATAGTTTTTTGATTCAGTAAAAAGCAAACTTCAATAGCTTTATTAATTGCTAAAGTTGAATATATAATAGCTGGAAGTTGTGTGACTCAAATTTTATGGATTAAGCAAGAATTAGAGGATTATATCTTGAGGTACACTCACAACCTAATTTTATGTGACAACACTAGTGCCATAATTTTGACAAAGAATTATATTTTTCACTCAAGAACAAAGCATAAAGAAATTAGGCATCACTTCATGAGATATCATATTCAAAATTGGGATATTGAACTAGTTTTTGGTCCAACTGAAAATTAGCTCGTTGACACTTTCACAAAACCGTTAAAAGAATATCAATTGTGCAAAATTAGAAGGGAACTTATTTTGATGAACTTGGGAGCAATGTGAATTAATTTCTTTTTGCTGTTAGTTTCATAAAAATTTTTTCTCACTTTCACATGATGTAGTTTTGTGTGTAGCTATTTTAGACATACTAGCATTATCATGCACGCCATGCATAAATTGTCTTGGAATTTAGTTTTGTTTTTTTATGACCACTTGAAAATTATATAATATTCTGGACTAAATTATAAAAGTTAAAAATTAAAGTTGGAATATAAATATAACTTGAAATTAAATTTCTTTTTAGTCTTGATTAGTATGTCATGGCATATATATCTCTTTTTGCAAATGCATCTTTGAAATTCAAATTTTGCCTCTCATGTCAATCTTGAGTCACGTGAACTTTCTCTTTTTTTAATAACATTTCTTTTGTTGACTGAATTATAATGCTTTTGATTGGATAAAGACCAACATAACCCAAAATGTTAAGCTTATGAGTCTAGATATCAATGTATCAAAAAACTACTTAACTTAGTTACTCTTTTTAGAAAGAATTTGAGAATAATACTTTTAAAATTTTTGGCTAAAGACCGATTGTTCTTGGGCTTCTACTAATTAAAAACTAATTTTTTTAATGACCCATTTTGTTTGACATCAAAAATTAAACTAAACCTATTTTTTAAATCCATATCACCTTTATTTCTCTTAGCCGCTGCTACACGTCCTCCTGCTTTATCGATATTACTTCTCTTACCTATACACATCCCCATTTTCAAAAGTCTTGAATAGGAAAAAGAAAGCAAAAGATCACCGAAGCGCTTTTATTAAAATGAAAAAGGAACTGAGAGATAAGAAGAAAGTAGAGAAGTTGACACAAAAAAAAGAAGAAAATTGAGAAAGAAAATATGGAAAAGAAATCCAAGGGGATTGAGTTGAAGATCTCAACCAACAGAATTGTACACCAAAGTTCATTGATTGGGAATACTTCCAAATAAGAGATTTTTCCTTCAAGAAGTAGTTTAAAGAAGAAAAATGGGTGGATTTCTTTAAACTCAAGTTAGTGGTATATGAAAATTTAGTGAGGTAATTTTATGGGTCTATCTAAGTGGCTAGTAAAAAAAATTCAAAGTAATTTTGAAAGACAAAAGAAAAAGAAAAAGATAGAAAGTAATGGGGAGAGCAGTGAAGAGAAAATGTAAAAAAAAAAATCAAAAAACAGAAAAAGAAAAGATATAAAGAAGTAACTCAAAATAAGAAGTTAAGAAAAAAAAAAAACTAAAAATGTGAATGGGATTAATGAAGAAGACAACTCAGAAAAATCAGCCACTGGTAAAGAAGAAACATTTAAGATTGACTATAATGAAGCAAGGGAGACTGAAAGCAGTAAATAGAAGAAATCAGTCCTAAAAGGATTTAGCTTCAAAAGCAGTGCACAATAATTAAAAAAAAGAACAAAGAAAAAGAAAAAGAAAAAGAAAAGATAACAAGTACGTAGTGATCTAGAGCAAGAAATCAGATTAAAGTAGAAGCATGACAAAACCGAGGAAATTAGTCTGACTAAGGTAGTGAAGGAAGTGACTGATAAGCTGAGACTTCAATTTTCTATGGAAAATAAAGCTACTAGTGAAGCAAAATCAGATGCCAAACATGAAGACAAATAGAGTGAGAAGAGCCCTATCCTAATAGTAAAATGAGAAGAGCTAATTCAGAATGTGACTGTATGATTTGAGGAATTTATAAAAAATTATAGAGGTGAATTTGATAAGTTTCGAAAGCAGGTGAAAGAAGAGTTGGGTATTGCCAAGACAAATAAGCTTAATATAATATTTGAAACTGAGCAGCAATAGTAGCTTAGCAAATCAGAACCTCTGCCTCTGCCCTCCAAGCCACCAACCTTGTTCAAACCATCACCCTCCAAGCCACCTCTACCACTAAAAAAGCTTACTTGATCTAACTTCATTCTTCGAACCAAACCTGTGAAGCCTGGTGATTTTTTTTATTGATGATAAAAAAGAGGAGTAGTAGTAGCTTCTTTACGATTGACTCTCCTTATTGTTAATGTTGATGCATTTGTTGTTAACCTCTTTATGCCATACACTATTAGCCCATTAGTCTGATTCTACCCTATTTTTTTTATTGCTTATTTCGTTTGCTATTGGATTAATTGTTTATGACCTTGATTGAACTATATCTTTGTGATCCACAAAATAAATCCCTTGCACTCCAGTATTCTCATTATTTTATCTATGCTCTGATCTGTAATAAGTGCCATGATAAAACTAGCTTGTCTAGAGAAATTTGCTTGATATATTTATACTCAAATTTTGATTTCTCTTTAGTATAATTTTTATCTAGAATTATTGGAAAAATTAGGAGAAACAAACTTTTTTTTGGTGCATAGATTAAAGGGGAGCATGTTTCATTCATGACATAGCACATATCATCACATCATCATTTTATCATTTAAATGTTTTTTTTTGTGATTGTGAAATTAATTTTTTATCAAGTTTTGTCATCATGAAAAAAAGAGAGGAGATTGTTGAGTAAATGTTACAACCTTAATTTTTGATGATAATAATATTTGATAAAAATGGTACTAATTATTTTGTAAATAATGCATGCAAAAAGGGCCATCAAAATAAAATAAAAATAAGTATGGATCAAGCCCACAAATTGCAAAGCTCAAAGTTAAAGCCCACGAAAAAAGCCTTAAAGGCTATGTAGAGATTTGAAGGACATTTTAGTCATTTTAGATTTCTTGTAAGGATAGAAGTGAAAAATAATCTTACCTTGGAAGCTCAACTTGTTTTTTATTCAAAAGTTGCAAAAAGCTTTTAAATGACAAAAAAGTAATTTTTTAATTCACTAAATTTTTCTATACACACTTAAAAATTGCAAAAGTATTTTGGTGGGAAAATTGAATTTTTTGGTTGACCAACTATTACGCAAAAAGTTGCAAAGATTTTTAAATTGGCCAAAGGTGTTTTCAAATGGACGAAAATGCTTTTAAAAAAATTAAGGTTGTCTTGCACCAAAATGGAAAAGAATTCACATGTGAACAAATGTGGAAACTTAGTGTTAGACTTTCAGAAAAGTTAACTTTGAAATTTGCAGATTACTTTTTAGAAGCATGTTTTTGATTAGAAACCGATTTTCTGCAGCAAGCAAGCAAAAAAGATTTTGTTATTTCTTCACATGATTTGAATCATGAGAATATACTTTGGATAAATTGACATCTAAGGTAACTCTTTTGTGCATATATAAAAATATTTTACCAATTGTCCAAGAGTGTGTGTGAAGAGAAAATTAGTTTTCTTTTGTTATTTTCTCTCTAATATCCATAAGGTTACTTGTATTCATTTTGTTTGAGTGAGAGACACACACCATCTTAAAGTTTTTGTAAAAAATTTGGAAGGCATCATTGAGTGAACAATAGATGCTTAGTTTTCGGAACTATCCAAAACTAGAGTTGTATACAGTTGCTGGAACTGTTGGAAAAAATCAGAGAGGGAGTTAGTTTCTAGAGCTATTCAAAACCAGAATTGTATACAGTTGCTGGAGCTGTTTGGAAAACTAGAGAGAGAGAGTTAGTTGCTGAAGCTGTTGGAAAAACTAGAGAGGGAGTTAGATCTAAGGCTTAGATAGCAACTTAGATAGGGTAGATCTAAAGCTGTAATTAGCTTATCTCTTGCCTATAAAAAGAGACTTTGATTTAGTGAAAAATCTTAATGAGGGTTCCTTAAGGAGTGGATATAGGTAAGGTATAGGTAAGGTATACTGAACCACTATAAAAATTTGTTTGTGTTGATTTTTCTCTCTTTCACTCTTATCTTAATTACTTTATGGTTTATAGCTCAATTAACTCATCTGTTTTAACTCTCTTTATTGCTTATCAAAATTAAAATTGTTATTATTTTTATGAGTTGGTCAGCTTAACACAAAATTTGAAATCAGTTGTCCAGACTTACATTTTAAATTAGCAAGTCAGTTTTTAGAAAAATTTTATAAAGTTTAATTCACTCCTCCTCTTAAGCAACTTGACAGACCTAACATGAATATTAGTAGTTCATAGTAAAGAAAAAATTATATGCCAGAAAAAAATTTGCCATTCATTCCAACTAGTGAGAGAGTGTTATAACAACCACTTCTCTTTAAAAATATTTTGAAGTGTAAAATTTAATTAAATTCTACTACTATTAATTAATTTGTTAAATTATTTCTACCTAACTTGAAGAAAGGAGAGATATTCTCATTATGTAATTAATTAATATTAATAGTTAAATTATTTGACTTTTTTTATGAATAAAAAAATCTAGATCAAATTTTAAAATAATAGAAATTAATAAACTATAATGTGCAGGAAATACTAGATGCTAAAAAAATATCTGAACAATGGAGACATTAAATGCCAAAAGAAAAATCTTAACAATGAAGAATTATTTATTATTTGCTTAGCTTTGCAGAATTGTGTAGTGGTCCAATTTAAGAAAAGATTAGAAATGTGAAACAGAGGGTCCATCAACGTGTAAAACGAAGAAGAAAAATGAAAGGAATTTTAGTTCCTCGTCGACATGCAAAAAAACAAAAAAAAAGGTAGCGACCGACACAATGTCAAGTAGATATGAGGCCAAGTCAATACGAGTCCACGAGTGACCCACGAATGTTTCAATTATTTTTAGGATACTGATGGAACCCAAAAATATTTCCATAATATAGGGAATATTTTATTTTTATTTTTATTTTTATTTTTTTTAAGGGTTCAATGGTCTTAGCTTCACGGATAGCGTTGCAACCCGTGATGCAAAATATTACCCTTATTTTTAATGGGGAAGAAGAGGGAAGGTAGGGCTTCAATCCGAGTCCCATCTTACGCCACAAGGCCAATTCGATGTGCCAATTCAATTATCATAAATCTGTACGTACAAATATGTAAATATATATGGCTTGACACGTGCAATTAAACGTGCCCCCATATGTCAATTCAATATTGCATTTCACTCTTTAAATTAGTAGTGTTAGCAATATCTGTTGATACGGGTATTCACCATGCACGCATTCTGAAAATATGTTGTTTCATTTCTTATACAGATTCACATGCCGTGCTACATGTGCGCAGAAGTGAATACAGCACAATTTTAAGAAATGATATTGAACACCATTCAGAAATTATGCAACATGCAAGTTTTTTTTTTTTCAAGGAATTAATTAAGTGACAGCTATCAACTCTTAATTAATAAACCTAATAAAAATTTAAAAATGGTTAGATGATTATAAATCTTGAAGAGAAAAAGAGAAAGAACACAAAATGAGACATTATAATTAATCGCTATTATTCAAGCGTTCATATTTCATTATAATAAAGAAGACATAATATCAATTATTTAATCCTTCCTGTTTAGATAATAACTCATTCATAGGGCTGACAATCTGTGACACGATCCGTTTAAACGACAAGACACGAAGTTAAACAAGTTTGAGTTTAGTATAAATAGGTTCGGGTCATAAACCGATCAATCCGTTTAAAACATGAATAAAATCGTATTTAAATAGATTGAACCTGCCTAATCTTTTTAAACATGTATTAACATATTTAGTAAATAGATTAACATGTTAAAACGATTAATTATTGATTTATTTAAACACATATTAATATGTTTATATATATATATACACACACATTAATACAATAACATATATAAAAATTTTAAATTATCAAATAAAATATATTCAATGCTAATTCAATATTAAATAAATAAAATTAAACTATTAAATATAATAAAATTTTATGTCAGTATTATTAATTGTATTGTGTATATATAATAGAATTATATATCTTTAGTATAATTTAGTATTGTTAATTATACACTACTAGAAAACAGGCAATTACCGACGGATTTCCGACGGATTTCGTCATTAGCGACGGATTGCCGACGGATTTTAATCCGTAGGCAAAATGCTCGTCGCTAATTTTGAAAATCCGTCGGTAAATTAGCGACGGAATTACCGACGGAATGCAATCCGTCGGTAATTACCGACGGATTGAAAATCCGTCGGCAATCCGTCGCTAATTATTGGTTTTTTTTAAATTAAATAATAGTAGTATATTATTTAATTAAATAATAGTAGTATATTATTTATTAGATTTTGTATAAACATTAATTATAATTTCAGTAGAAATTTTAATCGTATTAAAAAAAATATAAATAAATATATTTGAAACATAAAATAACATGA